>CM076256.1:7154279-7276779 GCA_038380765.1 Odontothrips loti | reverse complement strand
TTTGGTTTAATCGACTACAAATTTCATCTTGATAATCTAAGTCAATACAATTTTTATTTTTCGGAGAGTGAACGTTTCCTGATTTGCTTTGCTTTAATGATGTCAAAAAGCAGGAGATTTTTATTTTCGTGACATTCTTTAAAAATCGGATCGGTTCGGAGAGACTAGAGATATAATTTCTGTGCTGCCTCTGATGCTGTCTCGTCCGACCCCTTGACCCCCACACGCCCTCTGCGGCCTGGCCTGAAAGCGATACACAGCCGAGTGGGTGCGGTCATGGGCATGGGGTGGGTCAGGACGGCAACCACCATAAGTGCGTCCGTTTGATTTTCGTCTTGAGAAATGATCTGGCTGCCCGCTGGCCGGGGCTGGCGGGGGCGGAGGGCCTGAGTGGGCCGCAGCAACCGCAGCTACCGCAGCTACCGCAGCTACCGCAGCTACCGCAGCTACCGCAGCCACCGCAGCTACCGCAGCTACCGCAGCTACCGCAGCTACCGCAGCTACCGCAGCTACCGCAGCTACCGCAGCTTCCGCAGCTACCGCAGCTACCGCAGCTACCGCAGCTACCGCAGCTACCGCAGCTACCGCAGCAACCGCAGCTATCACAGCTACCGCAGCTACCGCAGCTACCGCAGCTACCGCAGCTACCGCAGCTACCGCAGCTACCGCAGCTACCGCAGCTACCGCTGCTACCGCAGCTACCGCAGCTACCAGCTACCGCTACCGCAGCTACCGCAGCTACCGCAGCCACCGCAGCTACCGCAGCTACCGCAGCTACCGCAGCTACCGCAGCTACCGCAGCTACCGCAGCCACCGCAGCTACCGCAGCTACCGCAGCTACCGCAGCTACCGCAGCTACCGCAGCTACCGCAGCTACCGCTGCTACCGCAGCCTTGGCCGCCTGAGGTCCTGAGATCCCGAGACGCCGGAGACCCCGTGAAGGCGAAGTGGCCCGCCCTCCTCCCCGCCCCGGGACAGGGGACGGGATCCGGGCCGGGATTTAGACGGGATCGAGAGACAGAGAGGGAGTGAGAGAGAGAGATGCCCATTTCAAACTCTGCGATTGAGCCTTGGCCCTCAGCAGCTGCCCTGTTCTGGGTGAGGGTGCGCCGTTGCTCCCCTGCTCCCCCCTCCCCCCTCCCTTCCCCCACCGTCTCTCTCCCTCCCTTACCTTGCTCCTATGCACCCCTCTCCGTCTGCCATCGAACCAGCGCTACGCCACGCCACGGCTGGTCTGTGGGGAGGGCACCGATCCGAAAGGAGAGAGAGGCGGAGGGGGAGGGGAGTAGGGGATCCAAACAAACAAGTAGCGACGCCATTGACAGCCCCAGTGTCTCTCCCAGGTAGCGTTTTTCCTAATTATTTAGAAGGTCCCTCTCCCCCTGGCTGTCGCTCCCTGGGCACCGCCACCCCAGGCCCTCTGAAACAAACTCCCACAGCCAAAAACCGCTCGGGGGAGACCGCAGAGGGCCGGGGAAAGTATCTTTCCGGACGTTTTCGCAAGGCGGTGCTCCAGGGGAGGGGGGAGGGGATCTCCTGATTGCATGGGCCATTAGCACTTTAATGGGGGTGCGAAACCAATGCGCCGCCCATCAGCATTCCCGAATCTCCGGCCTCCTCCACTGCTTGCCGCCGCTGGCCGCTACGCTCCCGCCATCCCGAAGCCATGACGTGGCGCCAAAACGCAAGACACATTTCTTTTGTTTTCGCTGATATTTACCTGGTTTTGATTTTTTCTTGCCGTTATTGTGTCGGGGCTGTATGTTTTTTTTTTGTGTGCTTTTTTTTGTCCTTTTGAGTTGGGTTTTGGGTTGGGCAGGGAGGTGTGTCATACCATATGTTGCCGGTCGCACCTCGCTAACGCGGTCCGACAGTGTGAGATGGCGCAGGAACCCTCCTTGGGCTCACGTGTTTCGCAGACCACCACAACATCCGAACAGAAGGGCAAGCCACGTGCAAAAATTAGTAGCTGTCACAACAATAAAAATTCGTTCATTTTGGGACGAGCGGCACATCAACGAAAAATCATCACCAAAATCAAGGAAAAAATTCGATGTGACGACTAGTAATTTTTTCTGCTTGAGACACACTGTTCGAACCCCGGCGACACTTCGCTAACATTCACTTGGCGTCGCTTTAGTTAGGTCAGATCGCCCTCAGCCCCCTAACTTTCGTTTCTTGATTAACCTGAGCATCTCTGGCAAATGCTCCCGCTTATGTTTGTATCGCGAACATTAAACAACAGCGCCTAGCCGCGGCAGTTCTGGAGTGCGGTAAACCGTTTGCCCAACTTGGCTGGAACTGGCCGCTGAGAAGACGGTGAAAGGGAATTGCGGTGTGTGCCAAACTAACTACCTGCAAGAGAGAGAGAGGGGGGGGGGGGAAGTTTGTGCGTAAAGGTTGGCAACGCTACTCACTCACGGGACCGCGAAAAGAAAAGCAAGCCATCTATACGGGATAGAATTTCTCCCTCCAGCCGCAGGTTCGAGAACTACAGCCGGAGTTGTGGCAAGTGAAAGTCCCATGCAGAGACAAAAACAATTCTCTTTTTTTTTTCCTTCCTGCTTTTGATGAACAGAGACGCCGATGCCTGGGATAAGAACTGAAAGAGTGTACGTAAGTAAGGACCGGTGCCGCGTAACACCCCTAGATAGGCGGAAAGCATGCACATTACCGAAAATCTGCAAGTCCCCTCCCAGCCAGCACAGCAGCCACGCGTGTTGCAAAGGGGGAGGGGTGGGGTGGGGGGAGGGGGGAGGCCGCAATTGAGTAACTTTTAATTTATGCCGAGCGCTTCCGTAATCCCAGCTGGATGTGTGGTGGTGGTGGTGGTGGTGGTGGTGGTGGGGGGGGGGGGGGGGGGGGAGCAGTGGATTGGTGGGGCGCAAGGTGCTAGTTCGGGTATAACGGCTATTGTTCCTGCGCCGCTGGCCGTTCGGGGGTGTAACTTGTACGCGTGGCGCACGCCAGGCCGTGTAAGGGGAGAGGGGGAAGGGGGGGGGATAGGGTTGAGGAAGAGGGGTGGTAGGGGTGGGGGGGGGTACTGGCATTGGAAAAGATGGCCCGATGCCGTAGTGTGTGCACTGCGGATACAGAGCGGGGCTAAGCGACAAGTTACGGCCGACTGTACTTTGTTCGCCCTGGTTAGATTCCTGCGGTGTCTGGGCTGGAGCAGCGCGGCGCTCAAGTTGAGACGGAGCTGGCAGCAGCGGCACGTGGTCCTGATTGCCTTTCCCGCCCCGCTAACACAGTGCCAGTAGCCCTGCGCAGCCTTCGTAAGGCGGCGTGTACCGCGCCGAGCGAACAACGCCCGACAAACTCCCGCGGCAAGACTCGCGCGCCACGCCACGCCACGCCACGCCACGCCACGCCACGCCACGCCACGCCAGGACCCGCCGCCCCGACTTACGCTGGCCGCGCAGGGGCCCCGTGATTACGCACCGGGCATGTATTTATCTCCCTCCCTGCCCTTGTCGCCCCTACTAGACAGGGCTGAGTATGTTGTTCCCGCCCACCGCACGGAGGCGAGCAGGGTAGTATGCTGCTACACTGCTGCGGCGTGATCGGGGTCCTCGGTCGGAGTTAGTCATCGGGGTCCTCGGAGTCCGTCATCGGGGCCCTCGGTTGGAGTCCATCACCGGGGTCCTCGGTGCGAGTCCGTCATCGGGGTCCTCGGTTGGAGTCCATCACCGGGGTCCTCGGTGCGAGTCCGTCACCGGGGTCCTCGGTGCGAGTCCGTCATCGGGGTCCTCGGCAGGGCTGCGCACATGACGGGGGCCCTCACCGGCCGCTGGCCTCCGCCTGAGCCGTGCACCTCCTAATTCTCTTTGAGTAGGGTGCGGGCACCTTCGCGGCGGAGCCTTCGAGGCGAAATTCTAGGATTTTCCGAAATTTCACTCTTTGGGTCCGCGGGATGGCGGCGGCCACCCGCACGTCCCCGTCAGCGCCCGCCGGCCTCCCCGCTACTTGCTGCTGCATGCGGTATTCATGGCGATTCATGGCCCTCCCCGCCAGGACTTAGTCATCCTCCTCCCCTTTCGCAGCGCCGCGTGGCGCCCCGCTGCCTCTCCTCCGCTCCCCCAATCTTTCGTCTCCTTCATTTCCCACTCCGCAACTTTCTTTTTCTTTCTCTCTGCGGTGCCCGTCCTTGACGCCGCACCGAAGAACTCCGGACGTGGGTCCGCAGGTGATGAAAAAGGAAGGCAAGGTCGAATCGACGAGAAATTAAAATTGGTCTTACCGCACTGAATCATGGTCAAAATGTGGTCGCGTGGAATAAAAGAGTTGGTCACTCTTTTTCTCTCGGGCGTCTCTGACACAGAGCCGAGAAACGGGCGGGCAGCGGATCCTCGAACGCATCCGAATGCGTCTCTTGTCATTTTCTGTCTCGGCGGAACGAAAAAGACAGAGGACACTTTTCGACTGACCCGGACGCGTCCGGGTATCCGCTGCCCGCCCGTTTCTCGGCTCTGGTCTGACACCGGTGTGGACTAGTTCAGTCGTCGGGGCGGAGGGCATTAGGTGTGATAGGGAGGGGGGGGGGGGGTCCGTGGAACATTTGTTATAGCGGGGGGGTGCGAACTGCTGATCCAGGCCAGGGATACACTCCACTTCCGCCAGATTTCGTTTAGGAGCACGCAAAGCAGATCGGGTCAGGGCTATTCCGGCGGCAGCCATCTTCGCACTGGAAGGGAAACGAGGAGTATAACCTGCTAGAACAATTCATTCTGATCCATTTTGTGTGAATGTATTCGGGGAACGAGGCCATTCATGAGGGAATGAAGGGGAACAATTATTTGGCTAGTCAATTCGGAGCTCTTCCCTCCCCCTCTCTCTCCAACTCTTTCTCTCTCTGTCTCTGTCTCCCTCTCTCTCTGTCTCCCTCTCTCTCTGTCTCCCTCTCTCTCTGTCTCCCTCTCTCTCTGTCTCCCTCTCTCTCTCTCTCTTCTTTCTCTCTCTGTCTCCCTCTCTCTCTGTCTCCCTCTCTCTCTGTCTCCCTCTCTCTCTGTCTCCCTCTCTCTCTGTCTCTCTCTCTCTCTCATTCTATCTCTCTCTCTCACACACCTATTGGTCCGAGGGTCTGACCTGACCGGAAGCCAGCGTTTAATAAATCACGACGAAGCGGTGCCCGCCCCTCTCTCTCTCTCTCTCTCTCTCTCTCTCTCTCTCTCTCTCTCTCTCTCTCTCTCTCTCTCTCTCTCTCTCTCTCTCTCTCTCTCTCTCTCTCTCTCTCTCTCGCTCTCTTGCTCGCTCTCTCGCTCTCTTCTCTCTTTCTCTCTCTCTCTCTCTCTTCGTCTTCTCGCCTGGCGTTGCCCTTTCCAGCCCCCGCCGCATGCCATAACCCACCAGGACAGGGCCATTGTAGGGTCGGGATAGTAAGCGAGAGAGAGAGAGAGAGAGAGAGAGAGAGAGAGAGAGAGAGAGAGAGAGAGAGAGAGAGAGAGAAGCCTTCGTTGAAACAAGTGAGATGCGCGGCGCATCGAGTCAAAACAATAACAGTGACCCGAATACGATAGGCTGGCCAGGCTGGCATAGCAGTGGCTCCAACGGGATAGCTCCATAAGCAGCTGCGCCGTAGGGAGCGCCTGGCGGGTAGGCAATCCCCAGCGCTGCCGCGCACGCGTGCCGTGCGGGCTGGCCTACCCGAGGATTCGCAGGCGCTTGCTCTGTGGGTGTATTTTGTAGGTATGGGAGATTGTTAAAAGTAATCGTAATCGACCGATTGATAAAATAATCGGCAACCGGCTCCATTCGATGGCCGGTAATCGTCAATCTATGTTACACCGATTAATCGAACATAGCCCAATAATAATCGACCAGTGTCGATTACTTTGCGAAGTGAGGGTACGAAAGGTAATGGCGCAGGCCGTCTTCTGTCTACTGCAGTCACCCAAATCGATGATTCACTCGATTCTCCATCGACACATATAATCGATTCGTCATTAATTAACACTGAGCCGAGTTTATAGCAATCGCAATCGGTAGTCTCACAATCGAAGTCGATGGCAAAAATAATCGATTAGTCGGGTCGATTCCTCGAACAAACGTACAGGCCTTGTATTTTGGCTGTGCTCTCGGCATTTGAGCGGTGTTTGATGTGTCGGTGAGTTCCGGCCATCACTAAGCAGATGCAACTGGATGCAGGGCGGCGGCGCGAATATTCGATGCGCCTGCTACTGCCGATGTGGAAACTGATGCGCAGTGATGCCAACAGCGCCCGCAGAGCCGTCCAACATATGTTGCTGTTGTCGTTGATGGATACACATTAAATGTAAATGTACAAATCTGTACATTACTCATGTACCGGGTGTCCCAGCCAATGTAGCGCAGTCGAATGGTTTGCCTTTCAGCGCCTTGTGGGCGAAAGAACACAGCACATGAGAATCAGCCCCTAAGGCGCTGATAGGAAACCCGCCAACTGCGCTGCACTGGCTGGAACACCCGGTACAGAATTACACAAACAGAAAATATGTTCATGTTTATGCAACGTTCTGTCAAAATCAGTACAGAATAGGGCATTCCAACGAATCCTAGGCCGGAAGAAAGAGGAACAAGAGTAAGAACAAAAATGGCTTCTGCGCATGCGCGAGCGGGCGAAGGCCCCCTCAACCGCCTACCCGATTTCTCATACCGACGGACGGCCGCACCCGCTCGCGCATGCGCAGAAGCCATATTTGTTCTTACTCTTGTTCCTCTTTCTTCCGGCCCAGGATTCGTTGGAATACCCTATTATGGACAGATTTGTGCACTGTTATTACGTAAAAACGTGTACAGAATTCGGTACAAATTTTGTCCATAAGGTAGGTGTGATTCTGTACATTAAATATGTACAGATGTTGTACATTTACATTTTGATGTGTAAGCAGAACAACACAGAAGGCGACACACTTCTCTGAGATTTTTCCCCTCCCGATCGGCTCAGTGTTTATAGAAATGTTATTGAGTGACATATGGAATCGGATTTTTCGTCTCTCGTCGCCGTTCCGTCGAGCGGCTCCGTTGCGCTGGCAGCCGTGTCTCGTTAGTGGTTTCCTTTTCCTCGTCCCGCCTCCCCCGGCTGACTGCATCAGGATAACGATCCCTGGACACGTGACTCAGGAATGCTCTGTCGTTAGGTGCCTGACGTCACGTTAAGTGCTCCATGCGTTATCACGAGCCGTTATCACGGGGATGACATGCGAGGCAGGAATTACCCCAACGCTAGACGCTAATCTTCTTGGGATGCCGGGATGGGCATTCCTCTGCCCTTCCAGCAGCCCTCCCGAATAGGATCGATGCGGAAGACGCGCGGGGCGGGGGTGGGGGGGGGGGGCGTTATATGGCGGTTTTGTCACCCCTGATCGAGCTAGGCCCACGCGCCCTTCGGCATACTCAGCAAGTCTCTGACCCACCACAATAGGAAGAGAGGGCCCTGGCAGCTGCGTAGCGGCGTAGGTAGGGAGTGACTTCCGGGTCAGCAGTGGCGTAGGCAGGAAGTAACTTCCGGGTCAGCAGTGGCGTAGGTATAAAGTAACTTCCGCAGGTCAGCAGTGGCGCAGGCAGGAAGTAACTTCCGGGTCAGCCAGTGGCGTAGGTAGGAAATGACTTCCGGGTCAGCAGTGGCATAGGTAGGAAATGACTTCCGGGTCAGCAGTGGCATAGGCAGGAAGTAACTTCCGGGTCAGCAGTGGCGTAGGTAGGAAGTGACTTCCGCGGGTCAGCAGTGGCGTAGGGAGGAAGTGACTTCCGGGTCAGTAGTAGAAGTGACTTCCGGGTCCACAAGGCGGGATCTTTGGCGTCGAGGCCGCCCCCGCGCTGACTACGCCGCTGGCAACGGCCTGGCACGCCACGGCACGTCGCGGCCAAATCCAATTTCCGTCTCACATGTTACCGCGAAAGAATTCCCGAGGAAGCACAATTTGGCGTCGCCGCACTGGCGAAGTGGGGTGCGAGGAGAGGTCGGAGAAGGGCACAAGAAAAGACGAGAAGCAGAAGAAGTAGAAGAAGAGGGTGGAGGCTAAAAAGCAGATCCTGGACGTCTTCTTCCGCGTCGTCTCCCATGCGAGGGGCAGGCGGGGGGAGGAGGCGAGGGGGAAGGAACCAATTTGCAAAGGACACATATTTTCCCGCAAATTAATTCCCGGCTGCGCTTCGGTGTCTGGCCGCGAGAAAGCACTGCAGTCGCACACAGCCAATGCTGACGTCTGACCTGCGCGTCGGCCAGCATGGCCGTCGGATTTGCAGAGGTCGGCATTGGATTGAATGTGTTGCTGACTGCAAGGACCCCACAGTACCCTTGCTGATCGGCACAGGACGAGTGGCAACCCTAAACCGCGGTTTTATGGCCGTATGAGTGCCACACGTGTAGACCGCGTTGCGGACTAGCTAGGCCGAGGCTTGGAACGGGGCTCGGAACGGAAGCGGAAGGGTACTCTGGCCCGAGCAACAGGATTTATTTACTTTGTTGCAGCTTGTACCAATGAGATTCCAGGCCTGAGAGCGCACACCTATTTGTGTCCGTCTCTCTCTTTCTCTCTCTCTCTCTCTCTCTCTCTCTCTCTCTCTCTCTCTCTCTCTCTCTCTCTCTCTCTCTCTCTCTCTCTCTCTCTCTCTCTCTCTCTCTCTCTCTCTCTCTGTTATTAAGGAGCAAGACACTTTGTGTCGCTCATGTCTTGACACAATGCAGACTCAAACTCGCTTCCGCCGTCTCCGCCTCTTCTCCTTCCCCCTACTTCCTGATTCCATGCATGCCGCTCTCTCCCTCTCCCTCTCCCCTCCTCTCTCTCTCTCTCTCTCTCTCTCTCTCTCTCTCTCTCTCTCTCTCTCTCTCTCTCTCTCTCTCTCTCTCTCTCTCTCTCTCTCTCTCTCTCTCTCTCTCTCTCTCTCTCTCTCTCTCTCTCTCTCTCTCTCTCTCTCTCTCACTGACAGACATGCTCGTCACGCTGCCCATGCAAATTGAGAGCACGCCCCAATTTCAGGCAAGACTCGGCAAGACTCTATCCCTTTGTGGTGCCCATTATTAGATTAACCGACCGCAAATTCATAAGAACGAAAGCAATTGGGGAAAAAAATGAATCAGGCACGATATTTTTAAACCTTACGTGCGTTGGGAACGTCAGGGTAACTCAGGCGGGCAACGAAGAAGAGAAAGAAGAAAGAGAGACAAAGGGCCGCCTCCCTGAAATCAGCCTGGCGCAGAATATATGTTGCCGGCAGCGAAGGAGGACTTTTATTGCTGCCGTGTGTTCCTCTTTGTAGAACAAGGTGCAATTTACGCGAGGAGAGGGCGCCAACTTACACTCCGAGGACTTTGTTGTTTGAGAGTCCCGAGTTCAAATACCGACGAAGACAGAGCCACGGCAGTCAAAGTTTTCAATGCCCGCGAGATGGTTTTTTTTTGTGTTTTTTTTTTTTTTAGCAGATGATACATATCGTCACCCACAGTCTTAAAAGAAACAATAATAAAAATATAATGTATCAGCGGCTTGTACTCTCATGCGGAGGCAGGCGAGCGCGCAGAAGTATTATACCGCACGGGGGAGGGGGGGGGGGGCCGCGTTCCGCCGTCTGTTGCCCATCGCGCATTGTTGCGGTCATGGGCCATCCTGGGGGGGGGGGGAACACCCCCTCCCCTCATCCTGCACCCCCTTGGCCGCTCCAAAATTGCCTCAGGAAGATGTTCTTTCTTCTTTCCTTATGATTCACACAAACTAAAAACGCAACCAACGATAAGTTCAAACTTTTTCATTCCCCTATCAAAGATATACAAAACGGTTTTCTACAACGAGAGAACACCAAGCTGTCAGCAGGTCCATACATTATTCCTCGATGGCTGCAGCCATGGCGATAGATAAAGGTAGAGAGATGGGAATGCGAGATAAAAAGCAAGGTGCGGACGAAGTCCCAGCAAACCATATCTTTGCTGGGAAAGAGAGAGAAGGCTAACCGGGGGGGGGGGGGGGGGGGGGGGGGCCAGCCTGAAAAAAAACGCGATTCAGCAATGCGAACGTGAAATGGAATATTGTGAATAATAAAGCTCTCAGTTAGGTGGTGATGTTGAAAAGCATCGTCCCCCCCCACCTCCCTCCAATCTGCCTCCCCCACTCTCTCACTCTCTCGCTATCCTTCTTCCTACAAAGGCTTGATAAATTACAACGTCAGCACCGCACCTTGCAGTCCTGTCGGTGCCCCTCTCCCTCTCCCTCTCCGTCTACGACATCTCGTCAGCTTAGCTTTTTTTTCTTCTTCTGAATTCGTCGTACCCCACGTCTTGTCTTCTACCTTCCTAGGCCTCTCGGCACGCACGGGCACGGGGAGAAAAACATGCTCGAGTACAACAAGAAGTAGTGTCGTCGGCAGTGTCGCTCAGCATGTCGACTTCCAGAACTAAACTCGGCAAGAAGCTCTGAAAAGTCAGACTTGGGAATCCATTCGCAAGAAGTCTCATTGGACGTCTCACTCAAGGAATAATTTGTTTCCGCTCTCGTCGGCGGCAGCAAGTTGGGGACCCTCCTCTCTCTCTCTCTCTCTCTCTCTCTCTCTCTCTCTCTCTCTCTCTCTCTCTCTCTCTCTCTCTCTCTCTCTCTCTGCACTGCCAGCACTACTTCGACTGCGCAGTCTAGATAGAGTCTTCACGTGGCGCCGAACGTCGAACCCTCGGCCACGCTTCGCCGGTTCGGAACGCCGGAAATCTCAGAGATCCTTATAGCCGCACGCACTCGGGGAGCCGACCCCCCGCAGAGGGTGGGGGGCGAGTACGTCTCCTGTCCCTTTCTGTCTCGGCCGAACGACAGAGACAGAAGATACTTTTCGACTGATCCGGATGCGTCCGGGTATCCGATGCCTGCCCGTTTCTCGGCTCCGGAGCCCCTCTGCAGCGCCACAGGAATTCAATTTGAGATCGACACGGAGCGTTAGGCCCCAGCTAAAAATGGCTTATATATAGTCATATGTGAAGTATATATGAAGTATATATCAGTCACATATACTAATATATATAGTTATATAAAGTCATACATAGTGCGATATGACATATATAAGAGAATATATATAACCTATATATCTTTACATATACCTGATACATACTTATATATAACACAACATATAGCTATATATAATCTTATATACAACTTATATATAGCAACTATTATATATAGGGTGAGATTAGGTATATATCGTCATATGTAGTATGATGTATGGGTATATATCATTATATATCTCCTGATATATGAATATATATGAATATATAGAGTATATATAAGCGATATATAATCTATATGTAAGCACTTTCACCCGGAGCACGTGGCAGAGAGCGTGGGGACGTGTGCCGAAGCGTGCCGACGCGTGCCAGGATAATAGCACTCCACGGGTTCGTCCATACACTACGGAGCGCCATCTCCGTGGCTGACGACTACCCCCTAACCAACCCCTAACCAGTCCCTAAACACCCCCCTAACCTGTCCCTAACCAAGCCCCCAACCACCCTCTAACCACCTCTTCCACGAAGACATCGGAAAAGTGAAAATGGTCGTCTCTCTTCCACGAAGCTAGAGGGGGAGGGGGTGGGGGAGCAAACGACGTCATCAGGGGCACCGGGGTGGTTTTATTGGGGTTGAAATAGAATGCCACCCCACGGCACACACGAGAGGTGATTTTCAGCGCTTGCCCGAACCCGGCGCACAAACTGTTTCGTCTTATTTTCGCGCGTTGCGCGCATTACATACTTTTTTCGGCATGGCTGCGCCAACAGCGTGGGGTAGGTCAGCAGCGCGTGGGGGTCAAGGGGAGGAGGGGAGGAGCAACTGAGGCGGGGGCTTGTGAGCTAGCTCAGGGCCACTGGGGACAGAACAGGGGGAGATAGCGTGCGAGCGCGCGCGCGCGTGTGTGTGTGTATGTGTGTGTGTGTTGGGGTCACGTGACACAGCAAGGGGCTTGGCGTGGTGTGCTGGTGGCGGCTGGCGGCGGCTACACCAGACCAAGGCGCCGAACGTGCACACGAGAAAGCCCCCAAACGTCGTCCCAGGTACAGCCGCGGGGCGCGTGGCGCCTGGCGCCGGGGCGACATCCACTTGGCTCCCATTTCCAGCCCCTCGAGACCCTGCTAGTGCCCGCTAGCTGCCGCCCACGACACCCATGTGCGTGTGTAAGTGCACGAGAGAAGGAGAGAGGGGGGAGGGGTTCGAGTGGGTGCGAGAAGAGACGCGCTTCTCATATGGACGGGTGCGGTAAGCGTACACCAGGAACATCAGCGTGCTCTCTCTAGAGGGGGGGGGCACAAATGACGTGACACAGCTCGGTGGTTTAAGGGCGGCCCCCGGCCGCACCTGCACTCAGCACGTCACCGCCCCAGTCCCGTAGGCCCCGCATCAGTGGGGCGCCGCCTGCACAGGGACCGCCCCACCGCCCCCGTGGGGCCGGGGGCCGGGCCGGGGGCCGGGCCGGGGGCCGGGACTGCGTTTAGCACCCACGGCCTTCCAGAGGCTGCTGTCGCTCTACGACGATATCTCCTTCCCTCCCTCCTTTGCTCTCTCTCTCTCTCTCTCTCTCTCTCTCTCTCTCTCTCTCTCTCTCTCTCTCTCTCTCTCTCTCTCTCTCTCTCTCTCTAGCTCTATCCTCTCCTAACACCATCCCCCTTCCCCCCTCTCTCTTTCTGTCACTCTACCCCTCTCCCTCCTCCCCCCCCCCCCCTCTCGCTCTCTGACTCGCGTACGCCACTCGGGCCGCCCGTATCGTAAAATAACAGTGTCCCTCTGAAAGCCATTGTCAAAGACGAATGGCGCGGCCCAAATCCCCAATAAAAATATACGTGATGCAATGCTGTGCGCCCGGACCAGACTGAGAGAGACGGAGAGGGAGAGACAGAGAGGGAGAGACAGAGGGAGAGACAGAGAGCCGCGGGAAGCTAGCGCGCTGTGAGTGACGCTGCGCCCTCATACCTCTGTTTTGCGCACTGCCCAGTGTAGAGCCGCCCACTCTCGCATTCATAGGCGTGTGTGTGTGTGTGTGTGCCGTGTGTGTGTGTGTCGGTGGGAGGTTGGGTGTGGGTGTGGGTGTGGGTGTGGGTGTGTGGGTGTGTTTGTGGAGTACACGAGCCCGCCGGCCTACCGCACGCGACATGGCCCCCGCGTCCATAGCCCTGAGTATCGAGGAGATAGCGTCGTCTCTCCCTCTCTAACACACTCACACACACACACACACACACACGCTCCAGATCTCTGTTCGTCTCTCTCCCGCTCTCAACTCACCTCCCCGCCCCGTCCGCCCAGGCGATGAAAATACCACTCCATCTCCTGCTGCTCAATCCTTTACTTCACCTTTATATTGCTCTGTACTCGGCGCTGCGGTCATAAAGGGTTCGAGTGGTAAAGGGGGGGGGGGGGGGGGGGGCTTTGCTCAATATTCAACTACCGCTGGGGGCATCATTTTTTTTATTACTATTATTTTTTGATGCTGGCTCAAAGGACAAAGGACGCCGATAGGAGGGCATTCCCAGGAACAAGGACGGTACGGTGGGGGGTGCGGGGAATGCGAGGCAGAGCATTCTGGCGTTCTGGAGGAGACTTTCTTGGCAGAGGATGTCAGCGGACGCGGGTCGGAGGATCTGGAAGAGTATGCCAGCGCTCTGGAAGAGCACGCCGATGGTTTCGAGGCGGACGTCAGCGATCTGGGGTTGGAGACCGGCGGGTCTGAAGAAGGGTGGCTGTGGTATATGGAAGAGGATGCCAGTGCGGTGGGGGGTCGGTTACCGACGGTCTTGAGGAGCGTGCCAGCGATCTGGAAGAGCACGCGGAGGAGAGTGTCAGCGGTCTGGAAGAGGGAGCGGCCCGGACGGATTCCAGTCGCTGCTCGGCCCGGTGCAGCCGCGTGCTGTCGGCGTCGCCAGCGATGCGGTCGAAGGCGATGCGCGCTGAGCTGCCGGCGCAGGGCGGCGCAGAGCCGAGCGGCAGCGAGCTGGATGCCGACCGTCACGCTACGTCGGGTCCGACACGAGTACAGCAACAGCTCGCCGCCTTCGTCATATTGCACGGCATGAGAAAGCGAGAGAGAGGAATGTGGAGGGAGATTAGAGAGAGAGAGAGAGAGAGAGAGAGAGAGAGAGAGAGAGAGAGAGAGAGAGAGAGAGAGAGAGAGAGAGAGAGAGAGAGAGAGAGAGAGAGAGAGAGAGAGAGAGAGAGAGAGAGAGAGAGAGAGAGAGAGAGAGAGAGAGAGAGAGAGAGAGAGAGAGAGAGAGAGAGAGAGAGAAGAGAGGGTGCGGGGGTAGGCGCCCAGCCAGGCACACCGATAGGACAAACACTGTGAAAACTTACCATACATTAGCATACATTTCACGATTCAATGTGGATCCTAGGCGTAATTAGAAGACGCTGACGCCGCTGACGGGAGGGGGAGGAGATGGCTGTAGCCAAGCCCAGTTGACTTTCTCGAGTGCACCCCCCCCCCCCATCCCCCCCCCTCCGGTCGGCAGCTGTTGACTTCCATTTACTCCTCAATCGCTACTCTGATTCCCAGCCAGATTTTTTGGGGGACGGGGATAGGGTGGGAGCGGCGAGTGGGGCATTAGAGTGACAGCGGGAATAAACGCTAGAGGAGAGGGGAGGGAGAGGGAGGGCTTCACATGGAACACGAGAGGACAGTAATGGGTATTCGATTCGGATTTTTTTTTAGGTCCATGACGATGTAAATAATCTAAAAATGGTCGAGGTTCGGGGACAATATCGTTTAGTACAATAAAACGTCACGGAGTTGGTCTTGGGCTTATATCGAATTATCAAAATCGACACTTGACAAAATCGACCATGCTACCACACACACACACACACACACACACACACACACACACACACTGTCACGCCTCGATCGCCGCTGATAGGCGGGCACAGCAACAGCAGACTACTGTACAACACAACACGCTGTGCGTGTGCGCGCGCACGCCTACCCACCAGCCGCGCTCGGCAATTTCCATGGGACCAGCTGTCTTGTCATTGCAAGGTCGGCTGGGCGATAGCGGGTCAGGGGGATAATCAGAGTGCGAGAGAGAGAGAGAGAGAGAGAGAGAGAGAGAGAGAGAGAGAGAGAGAGAGAGAGAGAGAGAGAGAGAGAGAGAGAGAGAGAGAGAGAGAGAGAGAGAGAGAGAGAGAGGGAGGGCTGGGGACGTGAGGAGGATGAGAGGAACATGCGGCCACTGCAAAACGCTGTGGGGCGGGCCATGGGCAGCCACGGGCTCTGTGCCATGGGCCGGGCCATGAGCTTTGCCATGGGCGGCGCCGTGGAACAATGACATCGGCATGTCACGCCGTCTCGACCATTCAGGGTGTGCTGTACACACACGCACGGTGTTCACGCCATCCATCCATCCATCCAACCCCCCCCCCCCCCCAAAGCAGTGTTTGTGTCGATCGTGTTCGCGCCATTACAGCGCTATTTATTTTATTCCCGACATAAAGAGTTTTGCTCCGTTATACGCTGCGATCCGACTTAGCCCCGGCATAACATCCCCGTTGTACACCCGTACAAAAAATAATAGATCGAGTCGGTCTTAGTGCGGGATTCGGCGCAGCCCCCTGCGAGACGGTGTGGAGGCGGTTTTGATCCGGAGCTTCGACGACGTCAATACTGATATTAGCTCGCGAGGAGTGGTCAGGGCAGAATGGGTCCGCAGTCCTCCTCCTTCAGAGCGCGCTGTTGGCCAAGCGTGTATCGAGTCAGACTATGAAGACCAGGGTCTGTCGATCGACTCCCGTCGGACCTCCGTTGGGCTCTCGGATTAACTTTTTTTTCTCTCTCTCGGTATCTCCGTTTGGTCTCGAGACTGTCTCCGTTCGGTCTCCGTTCGGTCTCCGTTCGGTCTCAGATTGCTCTCGTAGGCATCTCAACTCCGTCTCATATGAGATAGAATCGAGACGTTCGGGAGACCAACGAATGATCTCCAAACGATCTCTATTTGATATCCTCGCGAGCTAATATCAGTATTGACGTCGTCGAAGCTCCGGATCAAAACCGCCTCCACACCGTCTCGCAGGGGGCTGCGATGGATCCCGCACTAAGACCGACTCGATCTATTATTTTTTGTACGGGCAGCAAAGAAAAACTAAGTACCGTTTTAGCGTTTCTTTGCAGTTTTTCTATCCCTCTCTCTCCCTCTCTCTGCCACCGCTGCTGCTGCTGCTGCTGCTGCTGCTGCTGTCCCAAATGGCACATCGTCTCCGTGGAGTTCATGATCTCATGATAACCACTTTCAGCGCGGCCCCCTGCCACCGGAGGGCAGGAGGGGGTGAAGGGGCCTCACAACCCCCACAGCGCCGCGCCGCCGCGCCCTGTCCTTCAGCGCCGCGTTCACCACGCCTCAGAGAGCAGAACCTGCGGATTACGAGCCGGGAGGAAGGAGGGTGGGGGTGGTGGGGGTGGGGCGTTTGTTAAGTTTTCAATGGACAACCTGGAGAGGTAAGACAGCCCCCTCACGTCGCACAGCTGTTTCGGCTGCGCCTTGTCCCTAAAGCCGCCTGAGACTGGTCCGGATGGCCTCGCCAAGGGTCTCCACGACCGTCTGTCTGTCAGGGTACTCAGCTCTGCCTGCTCTGCCTGCTCTGCCTGCCGAGGCCACTGTTTACAGATGACGTGACCAGCTCCGCGGGCGCCAGGCCGACCTGTCTGAGGTCAAAAGTATTCCAGTCGTCGACACCTCGCGCTCCAGCGCCCTGGAGATTTTTATTTTTCTTAAAGCGAAATAACAAAATTAAATAAAACTGAAATCGTGCTTGCTGCCTTTGCTTGCCGTCTTGCTTGGTAGTCTTTTTTTTTCCGACGGTGTGGTTTGTATCCGGGTGGACGCGCGAGCTTCTAAAACACCACAGCGGGCTGCTCTGATCGGTCCTACGGGGTCGTAAGGGGTCCTACGGGGTCCCACGGTCCTCAGAGCGACACACAAACTGTCGCCGGCGCTCTATTCAAACAGCGTTCGGTTACTCAAACAGGCCGCGCGGAAAATGAGGATTTGGGGCCGACAGCCGACAGCGAACTCTGCGAGGGCGGCGCGGGGAGGTAGGGCTGTGCGATATCACGATATATCGAGTCGATATCGATATCACCTTGATATCGAGGGGTCCGATATTTGTAGTCAAACCTCATCGATATATCGAGTTACCGATATCCTTCGATACCACGATATCCCCCGATATTACGATATCCCTCGATATCGCGATATCCCTCGATACCACGATATCCCTGTTAGGGGCCATTCACATATTGCGTAATCATAATTTTGGCCACATAGGAACCCCCCCCCCCTCTTCAAGTAGTTACGTCATATGTTAATAGCCCCATACCACGATACCACGATATCTCTCTATACCACGATATCCCTCGATGTAACGATATTTCTCGATACCACGATATCCCTCGATATGCCGATATCCGTCGATATCCCCGATATGTATCGTCGATACGATATATCCATCCATCCCTCGATATGAAGTTAATATCGTATCGCGATATCAAAAAAGGAAAATCGCACAGCCCTACGGGGAGGTACGCTGCACGGCAAGCCCCTCCCCTTCCCTCTCCTCCTCTTCCCTCACATCACCTCACCTCTCCTCCGCTCCCCGTCAGGAGGACATCATCAGAGTCGGAATGGCACACGAGGTTTTGCGGATCCAAGCGCGGCTCCTTCTGGAGACATCGCCGCGCGCATATTACATTCGCGTTTCCATTCGAAACAATTTGCCCCGTGCCAATGGGAAGGTAGGCAAGCCCGCCACGCACGAGTCTCGCCTCTTCCTGTCTCACGGCGGCTTGGCCGAGGCGGAAAGAGACAGAGTTAGTAGTGAGTTACGGGCTTGTCTACCTTTCCCGAAGGGGACGTGGCAAATGGGACACCTGGTGGAATAGAGTACTCCGGAGAAGCCCGAAACGGAAGTAAGAAGTCGTAACGAAGAAGATAAATCCCGGAGAAAATAAGAGAAATCACGTGATTTTCGAAGGGCAGTGGGGTTACGAATACCCGATTTATCATACTTTCCTTGTATTCTTCTTCCTCGTTCCGACTTCTCACTTCCGTTCTGACCTTCTCCGAAGTACTCTATTCGGGCAATGTTCGCTTGACTTTTTCAACCGGAGTTTGGCCCACCTGGCCGTGCCCTACCGTGTCCTCAGCGCGCGTTAGAAGCACCGCCGGCACATCCGGGCGAAAGCAGACCCATTAATACTCACGCTTCACTCCACGCCACGCCAACGCCACGGCAGCACCATGCCAGCGCCACGCCACGCCACGCCAGCGCCCAGAAACCGCACCGCGCAAAGCCGATGGCATAATTGGATTCTAGTGGGTGGTGGCAGAGCTTGTCGAGGGCTAGTGGTGCCCGCCGTGTTTCAAGCCCGAAATTCTACGCTGCTGCCTGCATGCCGAGCGCGCGAATCGCAATCAGCTTGTTTTCGCTCCTTTGAAAGAATCGCAATCAGCTTGGGGGGGGGGGAGATGATATCTGTGTCTGTATGATATCAAACCACCATTAGATACCATCACGGAGACTCGGGTTCCTGTCATTTTGCGATGACCCACGCGGTCGCTACAACCCGCTTTCGAAGTTGGCCCCCGTGTTACGAAATGGCGGCCGAAAACGCAGAACAGGTCACTATGTCCCGTCACAAATGATAGCCAACTTTGGCCGAGCGGTGCGTGTGCACAAACCGTGTGCCACACCCGGGCCGCTCGCTGCTCCCTCGGGCCAGCAACGTTGGCAGCACTGCCCAGCCCGATACTTATTACGCCGCTGGGTTGGCAGGCGCGGGAGGCCATGCCTGGCCATGCCGTTGGCGCCGATGTGGAGTTGTCACAGCCAAATAAATCCGAGCCGATATAACCTGGTTAGCCACGTGTGTCCGTGGGAAAAGGCAAGCCGCAGAGGATGGGACCCTCTCTTTTTATTTTTTTAATCCTTTTTTTTTCCTTTTTTGGGGGGGCATTTTTTTTTTGTTTTAGGTTGGCGTCAGGGGAGCCACTCTCTCAGATTTCTCGCTCTTCCGTCGGTCTCGGATTTCTCGCTCTTCCGGGTCAGGCCTCTGCCTGACAATGAACAGTCGTTTACGCTAGTCCGCGGGGGGTCTATTGACACGATTGACACGCCCCCCCCCCCCCCCACGCTCGGTAAACACGTGACCCGGCGCACCAAAGAGCCGCGCAAGCGGGCGTCCCCCGTCCCGGCCGACGGTACGGTACCCGCTGGCCAGCTCCTTTCTATATGCACCCCAGCCAGGCAAATATCGTCCATTTTCGTCGCTCGTGTTTGGCAAGCTTCGGGCTTTAGCAGTCCTAACCACCAATAACAGCCGACACTTCAGGGAACCCCTTATTCACGCATATCTCTCTCTCTCTCTCTCTCTCTCTCTCTCTCTCTCTCTCTCTCTCTCTCTCTCTCTCTCTCTCTCTCTCTCTCTCTCTCTCTCTCTCTCTCTCTCTCTCTCTCTCTCTCCCTCTCTCTCTCCTCCACTCCACTGCTCCACTATGTGCTTTTCATCCGGAAACCTTCACACACAACACATCCTTGTCGGACAGCGGAGAAGGATATCTGGCCATACAGAAAAATAAATCAGGACGAGGCGTAACACAAGGCAAGGCGAAAGCGAAAGGAGACACGCGAGGCCCGTGACGGACTTTTCCACAATATTGTGGTGACGTCACATTCCGGTGGTGACATCACAGCAGGGCCGCTCGTAGCCAACGCGGGAAAGCACAGGACGAAAATGAAACCGAATCTGAATTTGTCTCTCGGAGCGCCGGGCGAGCAGTGCGGCCCGCCCAGGCCCGCCACGCACGGGAGGCTGCGGGTTGCCTACCCCTGATTCGTCGGGCGCTCTCGCCTGTGTCGCTCTGCTACACTATTTCATCACCTCCCTCCATCCCCCCCCCCTTCTCTCCCTCTCTCTTTCTTCCTCCCTCCCCCGCTCCCCAACTTATTTAAACATTTAAGCACGCGCCCAACACGGTAAATTAATTTCCTCGCGCAACCTTTACATTTGCCTGCGTCGCCCGTGTGTACCCTGCTCGACCACCTTTTCGCGTGTTCCTTCAACCCTCTCCCCTTTTCCCAACAGTTGCTGGCGACTCGTAAAAAAAAGGTGCGGGAGAGAAAAATGTCTCAGCCACCAGGTCCACCTGGTCCCCCCTCCCCTTTTTCCGCACACACACACACACACACACACACACACACACACACACACACACGCACATCTGACTAAGCCGACGGGAGGACAAAAAATAACTGTGCGCTTCGGTTTAGTCGGTTCTGGTCCAGCAGAGATTCGACCTCTCGCTCACACTGTTAGGTGACCTACCTCCGTCTCTGTCTCTGTCTCTGTCTCTCTCTCTCTCTCTGTCTCTTTCTCTCTCTCTCTGTCTCTGTCTCTCTCTCTCTCTCTCTCTCTCTCTCTCTTCTCTCTCTCTCTCTCTCTCTCTCTCTCGCTCTCTCTCCATCTCTCTCGCTTTCCATTCTCTTTCAGGGATTTCGTGCACTCTTTCTTCAGTCATTCTCCAGTCAGATCCAGTCATGCGGTCTTCCAGTCCCTGTACATAATTTTAAGGATTGGTACATGTCGGGGCGGTCGGCTCTCGGCGCGCTCGGGATCCATCCCCCACGCTCCACGACACGGCACGGCACGGCACGGCGCGGCACGGCACGGCACGGCACGGCACGGCACGGCACGGCACGGCACGGCACGGCACGGCACGACACGGCCAGGTGGACTGACTGAACCACATGCCACCGGCACACTCACCCTGTCACCCCCCAACCCCCTTGCGGTAACCAGGGCTCTCGAGACAAACTTTGAAGCGGACGGGGGCTCAAAGAGGGGCCGGGCCGCCCGACCAGCGCCGGCCCTGGCGGCCGCGGCCCCGTGCCACACCCGCCTACCGTCGCGGAGCGGACGTCCGGCGCAGAGACTGTTGCGGCAGCTCCAGCCAATGGCAGCGGGGGACACACGCGCGCGCGGGAGAATTGGAGAATTCAAATTGAGAGAGCCCTTATTCCATGCTTCTCTCTCTTGCTCCCGCATCTTCTCTCTCTCTCTCTCTCTCTCTCTCTCTCTCTCTCTCTCTCTCTCTCTCTCTCTCTCTCTCTCTCTCTCTCTCTCTCTCTCTCTCTCTCTCTCTCTCTCTCTCTCTCTCTCTCTCTCTCTCTCTCTCTCTCTCTCTCTCTCTCTCTCTTCTCTTCCTCACATATCCTACTGTATGTCTCTGTCTCCGTCTCTCTCGCTCGCTCACGCTCGCCAGTGGTCCTCCTCCCTTGATCCCCGCGGGGGCCATACCGTAGTATTCGGACCGGGGATTCAAATAGCCCCGATCCGAGGCGAGAGGGTGAAGGGTCGCCTCTTCCCAGAAGGGTCAGACCCAGTCAGACCGACTCTAATAGACCAGTAATGTGGATTCCGGCTCGCTAGACATGTGTGTGTGTGTGTGTGTGACAGAGAGAGAGAGAGAGAGAGAGAGAGAGACAGACAGACAGACAGACAGACAGACAGACAGACAGACAGACAGACAGACAGACAGACAGACAGACAGAAACAGAGAGAGCGGAAGCAGCATGGTGCGACGCGGGGTTTCCAAAATAGGGTCACATGACCTTCTGTGAAGAGAAATGAGGAAGTAAGGGGGGTTGGTCTCATCGTTGGCCACCCCAAAGTTGGACGAAGATCACACGATTCTTTCGTTCTCATAATGGTTTCAGAAAAATAAAATATCACTTTATTTCAACTTTTTTTTTTTCTCTTTTCTTGTACTTACTGCGACTCCACCGCCGACGCGGTGGTGATGATGTGGAGTGTCTGTCCCGTGGTCGACAGGGCCTCCAGGGCCGGCGTCGGGGTTGGCAGCTCGTGCGGGGTTGGCTGCGCCGAGGGCTCCGTGGGTGAGGGCCTGCGCCGCCTGCGTCGGCCCGGCGTGGTGTGCACCCTGTGCACCAGAGGCGCCCTGGGTCGGGTGCCGGAGCCGGGAGAGGGCGCTGCGCAGACCCTCCGTGCCGAGGCCGTAGGGCCGGGCCGGCCCCGCCCTGCAACAGATTACATCGGATTAACCTCAGATCAAACCCGGACTACCCCATGTGAACCTCAGATCAAACCCGGACTACCCCGGATGAACCTCAGATCAAACCCGGACTACCCCATGTGAACCTCAGATCAAACCCGGATTACCCCGGATTAATCTAAGATCAAACCCGGAATACCCCGGATGAACCTCAGATCAAACCCGGATTACCCCGGATTAACCTCAGATCAAACCCGGATTACCCCGGATTAACCTAAGATCAAACCCGGAATACCCCGGATGAACCTCAGATCAAACCTGGACTACCCCGGATGCCTCAGATCGAACCCGGACTACCCCGGATGAACCTCAGATCAAACCCGGACTACCCCAGATGAACCTCAGATCAAACCCGGACTACCCCGGATGAACCTCGGATCAAACCCGGACTACCCCGGATGAACCGCAGATCAATAACCCGGACAACTATAGAAAGCGCGCCACAACCATTTCGAAACTGGCTCGCGAAGAACAAAAACCAATTAGACGGCCAGCGGCCAGCCTACTGGGCTGGGCCCTGCCAACTTTGTTAGAACTGTGCCCAGCTAGAATCGTTCCAGGGAACGTTTAGGAGCGCTCGGGAACACCGGGGCTGATGTGCCCCCTATAAGGCGATCAGATGATAGCAAAACATCTGAACATGCCGGTTCTGTATGATTTAGCTAATGTTACAACCTGGTCTCACGGCACACGAGGTTATCTGCGAAAAGAATTTATTATTGTAAAGACACCATGCTGACGCGATGATAGAAACTAATAACTGAAATATTGCTGTTGTAACAAAATAATTTCTTGAATATTTATTGATCGATGACAAGCGAGAGACGAAGCGACGCGAGTTATAAATCCCAGAGGACCAAAACTGCAACAACGAAACACGTGTCAGAAATTCGCCCGCGATTGGTACTTGGGCAGTCTAGTAAACTTTGACACTTGGCACCGCGTGTAGGCCTTCCGTCGCTTGGTGCGGCGTCCTTGCAGTGCCTTGCTGGTCGCCGTTTGTCCTTTCTCTCGTCCTTTTTCTCGTGTTTGCCCGGGGATTACTACTGTTTAGAGGTCGGTGGCGCCGCAAGCCGGGGCCTTGGTCTTGCCGCAGCCGGCCACCGCGTTGTCCCTAATAAAAATTAATGGCGGCGACGATCTCGCAGGCCGAGGCCAGGCGGCGTCGTGCAGGAGGCCGAGGCCGAGGCCGGGCGGCGGCGTACAGGAGGCCGAGGCCGAGGCCGGGCGGCGGCGTACAGGAGGCAGAGGCCGAGGCCGGGCGGCGGCGTACAGGAGGCAGAGGCCGAGGCCGGGCGGCGGCGTACAGGAGGCAGAGGCCGAGGCCGGGCGGCGGCGTACAGGAGGCAGAGGCCTACAGGAGGCAGAGGCCGAGGCCGGGCGGCGGCGTACAGGAGGCAGAGGCCGAGGCCGAGGCCGGGCGGCGGCGTACAGGAGGCAGAGGCAGAGGCCGGGCGGCGGCGTACAGGAGGCCCAGGACGAGGCCGGGCGGCGGCGTGCAGGAGGCAGAGGCAGAGGCCGGGCGGCGGCGTACAGGAGGCAGAGGCCGAGGCCGAGGCCGAGGCCGGGCGGCGGCGTACAGGAGGCAGAGGCAGAGGCCGGGCGGCGGCGTACAGGAGGCAGAGGCAGAGGCCGGGCGGCGGCGTACAGGAGGCAGAGGCCGAGGCCGGGCGGCGGCGTACAGGAGGCCCAGGACGAGGCCGGGCGGCGCCGTGCAGGAGGCAGAGGCACAGGCAGGGCGCCCAGGCCCGATATCTGCGCGGTCTGAGCATTTCGGAAGACGAACGAAATATCCGGCTTCCAGAGACTCGTACAATCACACACAACGTGGCCGATACCCCCCGTGCCTGCGGGGATCCATGCCTTTGGTTAGGTCTGATTACGCCGCCGCGCTCTCGTTACGCAATTCGTACCCCCCCCCCCCCCTCCTACAGCACCTCTGACAGCGACAGCAGTCGCAAGCGAAGCTGCTTTTCCCGTTTGGGAGTTTTGTTTCGTCGCCAAATGACACTCATCCCCCTGAATGGAATAAGAAGATCTCGCCGGGGGGTCCTGGCGCAGGACTCCTTACAGCCCCTCGTTGGGGCCCCCCGGTCCTGCTAGGTCTGCCGGGTCCTGCTGGGTCCTGCTTGGTCCCCCCCCGGGTCCTCAATGCCAGCCAGACGCCATTCAAATACGGAATCGTTTTGCGAGCAGAATAATTTCTCTACGTCAGCTAAAAAGATGAAAAAAAGAAAAATGGAGGTGGGGCGGAAAGGTCTACTTTCACAAGCGACGCCCCCCCTCCCACCTCCCACCTCCTACCTCCTCTCTCTCTCTCTCTCTCTCTCTCTCTCTCTCTCTCTCTCTCTCTCTCTCTCTCTCTCTCTCTCTCTCTCTCTCTCTCTCTCTCTCCCCCCCCCTCTCTCTATCCCTCATCCCCTTGTGCGCTGCCTGCTCTTCTTCCACCAGCAAGCACAGGCGGGGCTGGGAGTCACGTGAGTGAGAGCGAGAAAGAGAGAGAGAGAGAGAGAGAGAGAGAGAGAGAGAGAGAGAGAGAGAGAGAGAGAGAGAGAGAGAGAGAGAGGAAGAGAAAGTGAGAGAGAGAGGAAGAGAGAGAGAGAGAGAGAGAGAGAGAGAGAGAGAGAGAGAGAGAGAGAGAGAGAGAGAGAAAGTGAGAGAGAGAGGAAGAGAGAGAGAGAGAGAGAGAGAGAGAGAGAGAGAGAGAGAGAGAGAGCGAGAGGGAGGGCTGGGGGGGGGGGGGGGGGGGTTAGCCCACAGTCCCTCCACTGCATTTTTCCTGGCATCGGCGAATCGACTCGGAGGAAGCAGGGGCAACCGCGCTGCCTATAACCGCTGTGCCAATAGCCCCGCGAAACAAATCGCGGGGAGAAATATGCCAATATAACAGAAGCGCGAAACCAGTGGCTGTTGCAATTTTTTATTTTTTATTTTTTACAGGACTGTTTTTTTTTGCGTTGGTTTAGGAGGAGGCGTCGTCTGCGACCCACTGGGACCACACTTCTCACAACAAATTATGCAATGGTTGTTATTTTGTCTCCAATTACGTTTGAAGGAATTGCCGTGGATGAAGACTGAAGGGTCTCTCGGCAACAACAGCAACAACAACGACAGCGTCCATAAAAAGCAACACAAAGCAACCGGCAGAACACGGCGAGTGATAAGCTGGGGGTGATAAGGACGTTGACGACCGCAGTTGCGCGTCACGCGGAGACCGCAGATGGGTGGAAGTTTGTCTGCCAACGCTCACAATATTATGGGGGGGGGTATGTTTTTTGTGTCGCTGTTGGTTTGGCCCATCCCGCAGGCGTCGAAAAAATATTTTAGAAAATAAAAAAATGCTGGACGTACTATACTGGACGTGAAAAAAATTGAAGCCACCGGCAAAGAATTGAACCACGGACCTGTCGGTCACCAACCGGTCCGCCTGACCATGCAGCCATTTGCTTAAATAAAGCTTCATATATACTGAGCCACGATGACAGCCTTGGAGCAGTGCGCGTTCAGAGCACTCAAGGTGTCTGGGATTCAACTGAAAGATTGGTTGCGAGCACTAATCTGCTTTCTCCGTGAGACTTGGTGGTGACGGGCGGGCCAGGACGTCCCTGCGAAGGGGGAAACGACGAAGGTAATCCGGCTGACATCGATTTTTCATCCGGGGTAATCTGGGGTAACCCGGGTTAATCCGGGGTAATCCGGGGTAATCCGGGGTAATTTGAGGTAATCCGGGGTAATCCGGGGTAATCCGCGGTAATCCGGGGTAATCCGGGGTAATCCGGGGTAATCCGGGGTAATCCGAAAGTAATCCGGGAAAATCCGGGCCAATGTTTACGTTTTTTGTGTACCCCTAATTAATTTTATTGTGTGTAATCCGGGAGTAATCCTGGAGTAATCCGGGGTAATCCGAGGTAATCCGGGGTAATCCCCATCCGGCTGACACAGAATTCGTCCGTCGTTTCCCCCTGAGTGAGGTGGCCGGCGGGGTCCGGCGGGGTCCGGCCACGTGACGGGTGACAGGTGGTCCAGTAGAGCGGTGGTCAAGTGTTGGGGTCAGCGCGGGGCCGGGGCTAAGCGGCGTGGCCCCGTCCCCGCACCGGCCCCCGGGGCCCCCACCGAAGTCACTCGTCGGACACAGCGGCTCTTGTAGTGCTTGCGGCTGGGGCTTTCCTGATGGGGCTTCTGGGGAGAGAGACAGAGAGAGAGAGGAGAAGCGGCCACTGACCCCTCTCCCTCTATCCTGAAGCAGAAAACAGTAAACTCCGCCCCGATACTCTATATTTACGCTCACGGGACGTCGGTTAATTGAATCCGTGATCGAATCTCAGCCTATTTCCCCTGCCCCCTGTTCCTGAGCTCCGCCTCCACTCCCCTCCCTTTACCCCGCCAACGCGCTGGAAGGGCGGTTCTATTTGATTTATTTATTTATTTATATTTGTTTAATTTCTTCTTTGTTTTTTTTTTTTTATTTTATATGTTTTCATGGAAGCTGTCCGGCGAAGCTCGTTGGAAACTGGTTGGAATCTGGCTCCAACTCGCAAGATCCGCTCCTAAAAGATCGTACTGGAGGACGCTCGGGTACGGAGTGCGTGGGAGTGCCGAATGGTGGGGCCGGGCGGGGCCGGGCGGGGCCGGGCGGGGCCGGGCGATGGCCTAGCTCTTGATAGAGGCTGTTGGAGAGTCGGCGACGGCCTAAGGAAGGAGCGAGAGGGAGGGAGAGGTGGTGCGGCTGGAAGTGCGTGTGAGAGTGATGGAGAGATACGGGTCCCGGCTGGGCAGCAGGCAGCAGCAGGCTTGGGTCGGACTTTAGGCCTATCGTGGCCCTTGATTGAAGCACTCTCTCACAGGAAGACGGCTCGCACGGCTACGGCGCAGCCCATCCCCGCTTAGCTCCCACCGCCTTGTGCGGGGGCGGGCGGTAACGGCCCGGCGGTTACTGTTTAGAAGGCAGCGCATCAAACCCCGTCCAGCTACGAGGGTCCCTGAGGGGAGGAGGGCGGCGAAAGGGTTTCATACCGGGGGCTAGGCGAACTGGAACGCGTCTGCTGCCGTCGCTGTTTAATCTGTCGCCGAATCATGTTTAACCCATTACGCACATCAGATTGAATCGTGGCGTAAGCCGAACCTCGGTGTTTGGACGCCGAACGTGTTGTTAATTTCAGTTTTTGTATTTCGGTGCTTCGGCGACGTATTGCCGAAGCCGCCCCGGGCCATCGAAATGGGAGTAGGGGTACGTTCTCGTCCGAAAGCGGGACGGAAGCAAATCGTGACACGGTGACTTGTTGACGAGAATTCCGGTTTCAAAATCGACGAAATAAAGCGAACGAAGGGTCTAAACACAACAGCATTGTCCACAGAATACCATTGGCGGTTCGGTTTGCCCCGATGCACATCCATTTTTCGGATGCAAATGGATTAATATCACGTAGCACCGGCAGCTGGCAATGGCCGCCTCCTCGTGCCGGAACCGGTACAGAAGCGAATCGTGACACGGTGACTGTTTGACGAGAATTCCGGTTTCAAAAACGACGAAATAAAGCGAACGAAGGGTCTAAACACCACAGCATTGTCCACAGAATACCATTGGCGGTTCGGTTTGCCCCGATTCACATCCATTTTTCGGATTCAAATGGATTAAAATCACGTAGCACTCGCAGATGGCAATGGCCGCCTCCTTGTGACCGGTAATTTTAATCCGTTGGAATCGGAAAAATGGATGGGCATCGAGACAAATCGAACTAACAGTAGTATTCTGTGAGAAATTCTATTGGGTTTTTGACCACTTGTTCATTTTCTTTCGTCGAGTTTAAGACCAGATAGTCTCTTCAGGAAGTCATCGTGTAACGATTGTCCCGCTTCCGGCTGAGGACGGGGGACGCCGAAGCTTCGGCGAGGGAATGCCGAAGGTACGGTCCGGAATTTCTTGCGGCTCACGCCGAAGATTCGGCTATGGATGACCGAAGCGCCGGAGAAAGTTTTAGAGTGTAGAAGGCAGCGTATCAAACCCCGTTCAGCGACGAGGGTCCCTGAGGAGAGGAGGGCGGCAAAAGGGTTTCATACTACGGCCTCGGCTAACTAAAACGCGTCCGCTGCCGTCGCTGTTTAGAAGGCAGCGTATCAAACCCCGTCCAGCTACGAGGGTCCCTGAGGAGAGAGGGCGGCGAAAGGGTTTCATACTGCGGCCTCGGCTACCCTCCGGTACCGTCATGGGTTTTACTTTTCTGTTTTGTTGGTTGTTGAGACGACAATTAAGACTCCATTTTGTACTAGCTTTGTTTCATATTTATTAATTTTTTTGCGTTTGCTCTGTTTTCCGGATCATACCCGCATCTGTAAGAGAGTACCGACTAAAATCGCGTCGGAGTTTTCTCAGGGTGGCCTAACAGTGTTGCCAAGGTTGGGGCGTTCTCGTCGCTGGAAGGGAGACACAACAGGGGTGTTATGGGCGGTGTTTGGCGAGAACGGCGTGGCGCGGGTTTGGCGTCCCTCAGTACTTTCTGAACTGCTCTGCATAAGCAGACAGCGCCCGAATAAGTAATTGTGTGTGTGAAGGGGGGAGAGGGTGTGTGAGTGTGTGAAAGTTTTCCGTGTAAGATAGCATCCCTACCCTCCCCAGACCGGACCCCACCCCCCACCCCCGCGGAGCGCGCGCAGCCATGGATGTAGTATTTCTCATCCACGCGCAGCACGCAGCGCGCAAGGTCATGAACAAGAGCAGCATTGCCTCATGAATCATCATTCATGACTCGTCATGCAGGATGACTTTGCGCGTCAGTTTTTATTTTTCATTCCGGCATGTGGCGCCGCTGTGCAGAGGGGGAGGGGAGGAGGGAGGTACCGTCACCACCGTTTCACTACCCCCCTCACCCCTCATACCTCCCTCCGGGCTAATAGCCCCCCCCCCCCCCTCCATGATGTTTACTTTACAGATTAATTAGCTGCCGTTAGTCAGGTACGGAGTAATGTCACCGTGGTCGTCTCACACGTGCGTGCTTCCCTCCCCCCCCCCTCCTCCCCCTTTTCCCCTCCCCTCAACAGTCACGTCAACATTAGACCGGAACGAAAATCAATCACACGGAAACGAGGGAAACGTAGTGAAGAAAGAGGGATATTGGAGGAGGGTTGGGCGGATGTCTTGGCTGGACGCCCGCGTGGACACGCAGGACCGGGCACCACTCCGGCCGGACACACCTAACCTTGTGGACCTCGAAGTGTGTCACGAAGAGACTTTCAAGTCGACTGTCCGTTTCTAGAGCCGCGGTCGAGGGGGAAACGACGGAGGTGATCCGGCTGACATCGATTTCTCATCCGGGGTAATCCAGGGTAATCCGAGGTAACCCGGGGTAATCCGGGCCAATGTTTACGTTTTTTGTGTACCCCTAATTAATTTTATTAAGTGTAATCCTGAAGTAATCCTGGAGTAATCCGGGGTAATCCGGGGTAATCCGAGGTAATCCGGGGTAATCCGGCTGACTCAGAATTCGTCCGTCGTTTCCCCCTCGGCCGCGGTCCAAAGATGTCCTTGTTTCAATTCATTAATTAAACTAATTTTAAACGCTGCGCAGATTTATTTCTTCAACTTGCACGGAGAGAAAAGTTTAGTGATCGCAACTAATGTTTTAGTTGATTTCCAGACAAGCAGTAAATTTTGTTCTCAGAACTGAATTTTATTTTGGGAGAACTTATTTGTTAGTTGAACCGGAGCGAAACTACATTTCTGCGTCCGCAACATACCTTTTCGTTGAAGCAACTGACTTTTCGTTAGTTCAACTAACAAATAAGTTCTCCCAACAAAATTGTAGTTCCCAGAGCAGAAACTTATTGCTTGTCTGGAAATCAACTGAAAGATTAGTTGGGGCCACTAATCTTTTTCCTGCGTGTTGCACTTAGTCGCCTCTCGTTACGCTCCGCATAAACTGTCGAGCGATAAGCGAACAATGGCCGTCATGACAAGTGCGGAGGTCCGCTCGCAGCGTGAGCCATGTTGGCTCCACGAGTCCCCCGGGGTGTGGTACCCCCCCCCCCCCCCCCCTCCAGCTCGCGTGCAGCAGGGCCTTACGCACGGCCGATAGTTTATGTCCCAGCTCGCTTCCGGCTGGATTGCTGCGTCAACCGGCCCCACCTAGCAGTCTCACACTGTGCGTGCGATCGAGGGTTCGAATACCAGAGGAGGGGCCGCGCTTTTCCCATTACGCGACGACCGGTCCTATTGATCGGTGATTATGTAATAAATATGCAATAATAATTGATGTCACATTTTTATTTTCCAACACATATATTTCGTTACAGTGCACCCCCCCCCCCCCTCTCCTCTGGTTCCAACCCCGCCTGCCCTGGAGGCCATGCCCGCGCAGCAATCCCAGTTAAATGATCATTTAACGACATAATGCAAGGCTGGGCAACCTGCGCCCAGCCGAGCACAATTACCGCATTACACAGCGCGCCATGGGGGCCAAACACTGCCAACATAATGCTGTTGGCCGCGCCTCTGTCTGCAGGGCTTCTGCTCTACCTTCTCTCGCGCGCGCTTTCGGGGAGAGAGAGGGAGAGAGAGAGAGAGAGAGAGAGAGAGAGAGAGAGAGAGAGAGAGAGAGAGAGAGAGAGAGAGAGAGAGAGAGAGAGAGAGAGAGAGAGAGAGAGAGAGAGAGAGGGAGGGGCGGGGGAGAAGAAGATGAAAAACAGTCCTCTTCAAACCCCGTAATGTGGCAACATTTTATACGCAGTCTTTATTCATTTTTCTGAGTGCCAGTGGTGCCAACCCTCCGCGCACATTAGCGCGGCTTAGAACTCGGTAGGCCAGCGGGCCAGAGCGGGCAGGGCAGCAGGGCGGCAGGCCGGCGGCCCGGCAGCAGGGGCGCTCACCGACAGAGACAGGTGGAATGGGCTGCCCTTACACACCTGCGTGCGTTTTGTTTCCCGACGCGAGCAGATCCCATTCATATTACCGTATTCAGCTACATTTCATCGCACAAGCTGACAAAATGAAATAAAAATAAAGAGTTGAGTGTGAGTCCTTGAACCCGATACCCATCGCTTAGTTGACGGGCGCCCTGCCAGCTCGGCTACGGCACACGCCCCCCCCCCCCCCCCCCCCCCGCCCCCCTCCGTGGCGCCCTTACTTAACCTCACGGGGTGCCAACTTTGGCGCACCGTGAGTATTCCAAAGGGCCGTCCTGCCTACCCTGCCCCACCGCGGCTGCGTTCGGAAACGATGCGGCAGCGAGTCTGAACTGCAATCAGGGGGGAAATCACTTCTGAAACAGTCCGGAGCAAGTGTGTGAGAGTGTGGGAGAGGGGCCAGGACTGCCAGGTCCCGAGGGAGCGCGAGAAAGAGAGCGAGAGAGAGAGAGAGAGAGAGAGAGAGAGAGAGAGAGAGAGAGAGAGAGAGAGAGAGAGAGAGAGAGAGAGAGAGAGAGAGAGAAGAGAGAGAGAGAGGGGGGAGGGGGAGGGAGTACTGAGCCGACGCAGCTCCGAACGGGGTCCAGCTCGCGCTGCCATAACTTAAACTGCTGCGCGAGCAAAAAAAAAGGGAATAGAAAAAAAACATGGGAGTGCCGGTGTTTGAACCCTGGACCGGAATATCTCTGCGCTCTTGTGGGTTCAAACACCATAGCCAAGTGGAGGTGGTGATTTCCTTGCCCGATCTCTCATTCGTGTTTGGCCAACTGAATTTCGTTACTGTTCCTCTGAATTTGGAGTTGTTTTAACGCGACCGCTTCACCGTGGTGCTAGGCGGGCCACGCTAACATTTGTGCACCACACAATGGCATTGGATTTTAGTTTTTCCTTCCCTTCTATTTCTCTCTTTCGTGGATTCTGTCCTCTTACCATTCTGCCCTTTCTGGAGCATGACAGAGCGAGAGACAGAGTAAGAGAGAGAGTGAGAACAAAGCGTAGAAGGAAAGCAAACAACAAACAGGCCCGGCGAACACCATTTGAAAGCTTTGCTTTTCGTCGCCATTCGTTCGATCGGAGACAGTGCGTTGTTTTACCCCCTCCTCCGCCCGGCCTAGCCTACGCGCCCGCGCGCACACACACACACGGACTCATTACAACAAGTAAACACGACACCGTTTTCAAGGACAGGGGGGGTGTGGTGGTGTTGTGCGGAAGGTGGGGTGGGTTCATCCGTAGCGATCTCCCTCCACTCCTTTGTCCCCCATGCGCCACCGCCAGCGAGAAATATATATTTCCGGAGAGAGCGAGAGAGAGAGAGAGAGAGAGAGAGAGAGAGAGAGAGAGAGAGAGAGAGAGAGAGAGAGAGAGAGAATTAAAATGGCGGCAGATTTTTTTATGGTAAAACATTAAACGGGCGGCGCGCTATATACAGCATTTGAGGCGGCAGTAATGAGGAGTGATGGCTTGTATCCCCGCGGGTTCCAGTACTTGGTATTCGAACCCGCGCCGGGCGACACAGCAGGGCGTCTGCTTTAAATAGCGCGCTCCGGCCTCGGCTCCGGCCTCTCGGCTCCGGCCTCTCGGCTCCGGCCTCTCGGCTCCGGCCTCTCGGCTCCGGCCTCTCGGCTCCGGCCTCTCGGCTCCGGCCTCTCGGCTCCGGCCTCGGCTCCGGCCTCTCGGCTCCGGCCTCTCGGCTCCGGCCTCTCGGCTCCGGCCTCTCGGCTCCGGCCTCTCGGCTCCGGCCTCTCGGCTCCGGCCTCTCGGCTCCGGCCTCTCGGCTCCGGCCTCTCGGCTCCGGCCTCTCGGCTCCGGCCTCTCGGCTCCGGCCTCTCGGCTCCGGCCTCTCGGCTCCGGCCTCTCGGCTCCGGCCTCTCGGCTCCGGCCTCTCGGCTCCGGCCTCTCGGCTCCGGCCTCTCGGCTCCGGCCTCTCGGCTCCGGCCTCTCGGCTCCGGCCTCTCGGCTCCGGCCTCTCGGCTCCGGCCTCTCGGCTCCGGCCTCTCGGCTCCGGCCTCTCGGCTCCGGCCTCTCGGCTCCGGCCTCTCGGCTCCGGCCTCTCGGCTCCGGCCTCTCGGCTCCGGCCTCGGCTCCGGCCTCTCGGCTCCGGCTCTTGCTCGTCGACCTGTATCAGCATCCGTACGGTCCAATAGTCACACGACAGAGGGGACAGGACAGCCTGGGCACGGCACGGTGCGACACGCCACAGCCACGGCACGAACTAGGGTAGCACGGCCTCGCCCCCGCATCGATGACGACGAAGGAATGAATGAGTCATGAGTCATGATCAACGTCATCGCCCAGTTTTGATGAGGGAGGTGAGGGGCCTGGAGAGGCTGTTGCATTAAAGATCTAAGATGAGTGTTTCCCGCGAAAATGTTTCGCGAATTTTTCTAGTAGCTTTCCGGAACTACTCACAATTTGAGACCCGATTCGGACTCAGCTTGGCGGCACGATTTTTTCAGAAAATGGGATCACGCGACCCTTTCTGAAAAGAACAATTAGCAAAGCTGAGAGCTGGGCTGGCCGCGCGGTGAGACTAGAAAGACTCAGAGACTCTGAGTCTTTTTGCCCGAAACGATTGTAGCCGGTGATGATGACTTTATCGGCCTCAGACAGTGTATGGTTGTCATCGAGGTTGTCATGATGTAACTGCTCGTTGCCGTGCGGCAGTGCCGCTGGCTGCTGCAACCCCCCCCCCCCCCCCTCATCCCAGTCCGGACCAATGACATAAGTGGAGTGGCTGTCTAATAGACCTGACCATATCCTGTCAATATCCATCGGGGGTGGAGAAGGGGAGGGCATGGACCCTGCCCCCGCCCCCTGACCCAGGCTGGCGGGTCCACTGGGCCGTAAGGAGGGCAAGAGGGAGGGGGGCAGGGGGGCAGGGGGGAAGGGGGGAAGAAGGGAGGGGGGGCGGGCTAGCCGGCCGGCCCAGAGCCCAGCAGCCCGGGGCAGCCGAGACGGACCCCCGTTCCTGCTGAGTCGGCGTCCTTTATGAAGCGCTGCCGGGGGCAACTGGACGAGTAACGGCATTGGCTGCCCGAGGCAAGTGGGGTTCGAATACTACTACAGAGGGCCGGGTTCGAATACTACTACAGAGGGCCGGGTTCGAATACTACTACAGAGGGCCGGGTTTGACTACTACTACAGAGGGCCGGGTTCGAATACTACTACAGAGGGCCGGGTTCGAATACTACTACAGAGGGCCGGGTTTGACTACTACTACAGAGGGCCGGGTTTGACTACCCAGGTCTGAAAATCCAGTGAGCATGAACCGGATCCGCTTACATGTTACCGGATCCGGTAAGTTTCACAGCGGATCCACTTACACCACAGCGGATCCAGTAAGCTCTACCGGATCCGCTCTTGCCTTACCGGATCCGGAACGGAGCTTATCGGATCCGGTTCGGAGCGGATCCACTGCAGAGCTGATCCACTTCCCCCATAGTGGATCCAGTTAGCTCCGCACCGGATCCGCTTGTATCCACCGGATCCGGTACTAAGCGGAGCGGATCCGACTGATAGCGGATCAGGTCCATACCCTATCCAAATTGAAGAGCCCATAAAATGAAGAGTTTTAGGAATTTTCAACTGAAATTTTAGATGGGGCATCTACGGCCAAATTCACTAGGCTGATTTTAATATCAGCGAAATCCCGTTTAATTTTTTTGCTATCTCGAGAACGGCTGCAGATAGAGCAAAAATAAACACAGATTTGGATCAGACTCAATTTGACCACCCCAGGAGTACTTTGAAGCACGCTGATACTCCACATGAACACAGTAAAATCTTCATGAAAGTTAAGCATGCGGATCCAGTTCTGAAGTGGATCCGATTCGATAGCGGATCCGGTTGAAAGGTGCAAATTTCGCGGAGCGGATCCGGTGTGCTAAGTGGATCCGCTAACGAAAGTGGATCCTCTTCATAGCGGATCCGCTCAGCAAACCGGATCCGCTCCGCGAAATTTGCACCTTTCAACCGGATTTTCAGACCTGGGTACGCGTGTGTTGTGTGTTTCAGGTGATCACAGCGCACGAGGAGTCGTACGTTTCTCCTTTCTGGGCTCCCCCCCCTCCCCCCTCCTCCTCCCCCCCCCCCCCGGGGGGGGGGGGGGGAGTCCTGAGCTATGTCTCTAGGCGAGACGACCCTCCGAGACGCATACCCTTGCCTCTTCGCCGGCGACATAAGTCAGACCTTGCTGCATTGGCAAGTTCCTTGGCCGGTGCCGGGTTCCACTGGGTCCCGGCCTGCACCTTTGGAAAGGGAGGAGGGCGGGGGGGGGGGGGGGGGGCTGTCGACTCGAGTGCTTTGCAATTTGCATGGTGCTCCTCTGGACCCAGGCTCCGGCAGCAGCCTTGGCCAGAGAGAGAGGAGAGGAAGGGAAGGGAAAGCGAACAGAAGGGAAACGTGAAACTGCTCACAGTGCCCCACACACGGCGACTGCTCAGAAATGGACTAGGCTGCCAACACATTGAAAATAACTTTGCAGTGGACAGAAACACTACTGTTCGAGCTCGCGATTCGGTTCGATTTCGGTCAACGTGCCGTCTCCCTTTTCCCTCTCGCCTTTGGAAAGTGATGACAAGCGTGAAATGTCGGCTGCGAACGACTCCGATGCCGTCGTTTCTGTCTCCCACCCCCCGCACACCCCCGCCGAGTCGCGTCTCTTTCTAAGGGCGCTGCCCTTCTCTGCACCCTCGCCGCGGACCCGGGGGGGGGGGGGGGGGGGGGGCCGGAGGGGGGGGGGGGGCTACGATCGATGACCCCTGGAAGTAGGCAAACTGCATGACAGAGCGTCTGGCCGGCCAAGTCTTCCCCCACCACAACAACATAAACAGCGGCTGCCTGGAGTAGGCGGCAGAGACTCAAGTGCACCACAACGAGGGCGGTAAAACGGCCGCTTTCAGGGGCTAGGTCTGCCCCACGTTGTATGTATTAATGGTGGCGGTCACAAGGTGCCTTTTACTAGTTGTGTCTAGGTTCCTGAATAGTTGTCTGCAGGCGCCTTGTCTAAGGCGCCTTAATAGTTGTCTTAGGTGCCCTAACCGTCGTTGTCTTGAGGTGCCCTAATGGCTGTCTTTAGGCGCCTGAATAGTTGTCTTGCGGTGCCTGTAATAATGTCGTCAGGTGCCTTAATAGTTGTCTTAAGGTGCCCTAACCGTTGTCTTGAGATGCCCTTATGGTTTACTTTAGGTGCCTGAATAGTTGTCTCACGGTGCCTTAATAGTTGTGTTTCCGGGCCGAATGACGAATGGCCTTTGTCCGCCGTCGGAAACGCTCCCTTGTCATTGGTGTCCCGCGGGCCACCGGCGCGGCCCATTTCCGGCTCTATATTTATTTTTCCGCCTCCCCCTCCGCCCCTTCAGGGCCGAGCTACACCACAGGGCCGGTCACGTGACGGGGCCCGCGGGCTTCACGCCGACACGGCCGTAACCCACGCAACTGCTGCCCTCCCCTCCCCCGTTCCCCTCGGCATGGACACGTCATGGCGCCCTAGTTTTGTCGAGAGCCCAGCGGGACGGGAGTCCCATTGTCTCACAAAATCCCCCACCCCCTCCCACAGCGCTGCCATTACGGTGCGGAGCCTCTCTAACAAGTGCGAGAATTAAAGAGAAATATACCGCGAGCGGGGCGCGAACCCCGGCGGACCTGTCAGCCGGCGCGGCCGGATGAGCCCCCCCCCCCCCCAGCCGCGGGTTCGAATTCCGCGGTAAAGTTTTGTCGTTGTCAGCTGCAGGCCGGGCTGCTTGGTATTCGATGCGGCGCCAATGGCGTCGTGGGTGTAACGGAGCAGTGTAAACCACGGTGCAGCCAGCCGTAGGCCAGCTTCATAGTTTATTCACGAGGTGTCAGGACCCCCCCCCCCCCAAAAAAAAAAAAAAAAAAAAAAACGCAGCAATCGCGGGGAGCAGGGAGACAGGGGAGGTGGTGACCCCGTCGAATGTGGTCGTCAGCGCTCTCTTTAGATTTTCCATCATCAGTATCGCGTATGCGGTTTCTGCAAAAATTCCAGAGGGGAAAATAATTCATATTAATTATGCCTCTTTTTTTCTAAAGATTTTTTTCTAAACTAGTTTTTTTTTAGGATGTGCGGATTTACACATGCCGAAAAAAATTGGAAGATATTGTACAGTTTCAGAAAATTTCACCATTGCATATGTGCATGTTGTGTTTAAAAATTCAAATTTTGCCTTTTCGACATGGATTTTGCCCTTTTTTTTTGTGCAGTGCGGTTGCGGCAGTATCCAGCACGCGCCTGGCCCGCGCCGCCCGCTGGCGGGATCTCGATATTTTATTCATTCATTGGGATGAATACTGTATCCATCCGCGGAATACAGGCATATCATAAAAGCGGCCCGCCAATAGCCTGCTCCTCCTCAGGGCGGGTGGTGGGACCTGGGGGGACTCCAGACTGAGACGACACCGTCGGCGGCTCTGCGGGAAAGGGAAAGAAAACCGGGCGAGATTCCCCCGAGCGGGCGCCGGGATTCGAACCTCGGCCGTTGGCGCAGCTAAGAGCTCCAGGCAGTTTACGCACCTCCCTCCCCCATCTCCTCACGCCTCTCTCAGCATTTTTTATCATTTTCTTTCCACTTTCCCCAGCGCTATGCGAGGCTGGTCGCGGCGCGTCACGGCATAGACGTAGCCCTCGGCTCCCCGGCCGGAGTCTCCGCTGCACAGGCACGCAGGCAGGCAGGCAGCCAGCCAGCCAGCCAGCCAGTCAGCCAGCCAGCCAGGCGTCTAAGGCCGCCTAAGGCCGCCCGGGGCGGTCGCTGCCTTAAAAGACAAGAAAGAAGAAAAGAGAATTTCGGTGTGCGAATGTCACGGGAGTCAACGCTGGGCCTCAGCGCGTGTAGGCTCGTCCGCTTTACGGGGCACAGCCCGGCACAGCCCGGCACAGCCTGGCACGGCCCGGCACAACCCGGCACAACCCGGCACAACCCGGCACAGCCCGGCACGGCCCGGCACGGCCCGGCACAACCCGGCACAACCCGGCACAGCCCGGCACAACCCGGCACAGCCCGGCACGGCCCGGCACAACCCGGCACATCCCGGCACAGCCCGGCACGGCCCGGCACGGCCCGGCACAACCCGGCACAGCCCGGCACAGCCCGGCACGGCCCGGCACAACCCGGCACAGCCCGGCACAACCCGGCACAACCCGGCACAACCCGGCACAGCCCGGCACGGCCCGGCACGGCCCGGCACAACCCGGCACAACCCGTCACAGCCCGGCACAACCCGGCACAACCCGGCACAGCCCGGGCTGCAGCACACGGCCGCCCACCGCCCCCCAGGACCACCGCAACTCGGTGGCCTTTACAGTGCCCTCACGTCAGCCGTGTCAGCCGTCCTGGAACAGAGCCGTTATTTCGGGATTCACGAGGGGGAAGGGTGGTGCGGAGAGTATAGGCCGACCATATAGCCCACACACCGTCCGGAACAGAAAAATAAAAAAAATAAAGACGAAAAAGCCTCAGCACACTGACTCAGACCCGGCTGGGGTTCGAACCCGACCCGGCCCGGGCCCCTGCCTCTCTGTAGTGTCAACCTTCATATTCGGAGAAGGGTACACCCGAGTCACATCGTTCGCTCTCTCTCTCTCTCTCTCTCTCTCTCTCTCTCTCTCTCTCTCTCTCTCTCTCTCTCTCTCTCTCTCTCTCTCTCTCTCTCTCTCTTCTCTCGGCATACAGATGATGTAATGCGAAACGCATTTGCAGCCAGCGGGTGTCACTGTGATTTACTGTGGGACTCTTGGATCGCCGGTTCCGCAGTCGGCGAGGGCGGAGGGTACGCCCGGGACCTGCACCTTTTCGCCCCCCCCCCTTCTATCTCTCTCTATCTGTCTGTCTCTCTCTCTCTCCCTCTCTCATCCCTTTGCTGTCGTGCCTCCTGCCTCTCTCTCTCTCTCTCTCTCTCTCTCTCTCTCTCTCTCTCTCTCTCTCTCTCTCTCTCTCTCTCTCTCTCTCTCACACACACACACACACACACAGAGCACTGGCGGGCGGCTAACAGCTGCTTGTATGTACAAGGGGACCCCTTAGAGGGGGGGGGGCAGCCGTGCCCGCTACGCGCTGAATTTATATGAGCCTCCTGGACGGCAGGAACGGGCCACAGGTAAGAAATCGTGGTGACGGCGGCAGCAAGGACAGGTGAGACCTCTCGAGTACCGCAGTATACAGCGACCAACAGTATTCCGCAGTACGCAAAATGCTTTTCTAGGGCTTAATTTTCTTTTAATGTATGACGAAATGGTGCAAGAGACTTTCCTGCGACTGAGAATGCAGAAGTCGTGATTGTCGTGGTCAGTTTCAGGCGGTCAAGGGTGTGGAAGAGACTGTTTCTGAAAACTTAGCATTCCGTTCTAGATTTGAGACTGGAGTGAGACTCAGCTTGGCGCCGAGATTTAAAAAATGGGTCACTGAACCATTTTCGACACAAAACGCAATGACCTGGTGCGAGGCTACGATGAGGCCTACCGCCAAGGTCATGTGACCCCACTTGGGATCCCGGCGCTCAGTTGAGTCAGTCTCACTTAGGCCACTTGAGTGTACGGCCAAGTTGTCAAAACAGCCACTTCTTGCCCCTCATTCACCCAAATTGAGCGATGATTATGAGTTTTTCATTCTCAGTGGGACCTTTAGCCGGAGGCATCTCTCTCAGCGCCAGAGCGCCTGCAGAGCGGAGGGTAGGCAAGCTCGCCTGGCGCCCGTGTGCACCGAGTTGCCTACCCAGCCGGTGACAGGCGCCCGCCGGGCTGCTGTCGCTGCTTATGGTCCTGCCGAGGCGGGGGCGGGGCCGCGGGGCCCATACCCTGCCGTACCCATACCGGGCCCAGCACCATCCACTTGACCTTTGCTTGACCTTGTTTTGCCGACGCTGCGTGGCAGCCATCTCGGTCCACGCAGTTACGCGCGCCCGGACGGAGTCGTAACTCCCAGGAACGCGCTGACGACTTGCGTGTTTCGCGCCCGCTTTCATTTCGGGGGTCAGCGTCTCTGTCCGTCTGTCTGTCTGGCCCCCCTCCCCTCGTCTCTCTCTCTCTCTCTCTCTCTCTCTCTCTCTCTCTCTCTCTCTCTCTCTCTCTCTCTCTCTCTCTCTCTCTCTCTCTCTCTCTCCTCTCTCTCTCTCTCTCTCTCTCTCTCTCTCTCTCTCTCTCTCTCTCTCTCTCTCTCTCTCTCTCTCTCTCTCTCTCTCTCTCTCTCTCTCTCTCTCTCTCTCTCTCTCTCTCTCTCTCTCTCTCTCTCTCTCTCTCTCTCTCTCTCTCTCTCTCTCTCTCTCTCTCTGAAAACTGACGATTCTCCATGCGGCCCCTGTCCGCTCTCGCTGGCCGGGTGGGTGGGGTCCCTGAGAGGACTGCCATTTGCATCAGTAATGCGTGCGGCCTAGACAGGGCGCGCTGCACGTGTCTCCGTCCTCGTCGCTCCCGCAGGCCGCAGGCCACCGCCGGCCCGTGCGACAGAGAGGGGAGATGCCGGCCCAGATTACCCGCACGCGGCCCGCGGGGAAACCTGCGGCCGCGCACAAAAGATATATTCCTTTCAATTTGGCGGCCAACCAGGGCGGGGATTGTCGGACACGGAGAGGCGGCTGACATGTCCCGTGACGCTGCGCTGAGAATGCGGAAGGGTCGTCACACCAGCCATATGAGGAACTGAAGAAGCTGTTTTTGAAAACTCGCCATTAGATTTAAAACTCAGGGGATAGTAAAAATGGGGTCATATATGACATTCTGTGTCAGGATGAATTATGAATGATTCGATGACTTACGCATCTCTGATCAGGCGTGAGCCCGTGTTCTCGGGCGTCGCGTAGTTTGTGGCCCGTGCCGCAGCTGGACGTTTATTACCCACGCCTGCTGCCGTGTCTCTGCCAAGCCTCTGCCCCGCGTTTCCTCGTTGATTGCTTGTCTTTTATTGTTTACTCCGATTTACTTCTCTCCCCGTTCACACCGCGCTTCGCTCCTGCGTTTGTTGTTTTTCTTTCTCCTTTGTCTATCACTCGCCTCACCTCACACGGAACCAAACATTTCCACCGACACCTTCAAAGCTCTGTGGACCGCTACCGATAATGCACACAATTCCTGACTGGAAAAAGAAAAACTCTATACGTCCAATTTTAAAGCAGGCGTTGATGCTGACAAACTCTCTGCCTTTCTCCACGCGTCGCAAATCACTGTATAATGCCGTAAAAATTTTTGTCGAGAAAAAAAGGGGGGAAAATAAAACTGAGAAAGGCGTGAATGCCTACAGTGTAGTGGGCCTCCACCCGCGACTATAAATCCCTGCCTTATCGCAGTGAGTGGGAGAGAGAGAGGGAGGGGGGGGGGGGGGGGGGAGGAGGAGAGGGGAGATGCAGCACCGCTGTAAATAAGGACTTTCGCCCCGGCCGGGATTCGACCCGCGCACAATCTCACCCGTGCAATCTCTTGGAGGACCACTGACTTATTCCAGTTCTGCTTTTCATTTCAGACATTTTCCTTAGTTTTCAATTTTGTCCATCTGTAGACTTTTTCAGCAGTACCACTGTCGAGCAAATCTTCACGTCTCTCTCTTTGTCCCTCTCGCTCTCTCGCTCACCCTTTCTCACTCTTCCTACGAAACCCCATCCTCTCGCCCCACTCCCATTGCCATTATCCGTCCAGCGCGTCAGCTATATGAGCGCAGGAGGAGGAACTGGCGGGGCGGCAAGGTGTGTGTGTGAGAGAGAGGGACAGAGAGAGAGAGAGAGAGAGAGAGAGAGAGAGAGAGTGAGAGAGAGGGAGAGGGAGAGAGAGAGAGAGAGAGAGAGAGAGAGAGAGAGAGGGGGTGGAGGGAGAAGGGAGGTGCACGGAATGCGGACGCAGAGTCAGATATGTTCTCCTGGCGTCCAGTGGGGTCTGCAGCGACTGGGAATGCTCTAGTTTGGCTTATTGGAGCTGAAGCGTCTTTCTGCAACGCCCCCCCTCTCTCTCTCTCTCTCTCTCTCTCTCTCTCTCTCTCTCTCTCTCTCTCTCTCTCTCTCTCTCTCTCTCTCTCTCTCTCTCTCTCTCTAAATATTTCTACGAAACAATGACAGCGCAACTTTAACGTTTTTCTTTTTTCTTATTTACTGGAAGAACTACAACAACGTCTATAACCGGGCCAGAGAATGAGGCAAACGAAGGTCTAGGATCCTGCATTCAAGCGGATGCTGCTGTGAGGTGTGCCCCCCTCCCTCCCCCCCCCCCCTCTCTCTCTCTCTCTCTCTCTCTCTCTCTCTCTCTCTCTCTCTCTCCCTCCCCCCCCCCCATTCTTTTTCTCTCTTGCTCCCTTTGATGTCGTGGTAAGGCGAGAAGCAAAGGAATGCGTCCATCGGAGCGTTTTACGCGCCGTCTTTGTTGTTGTTGTTGTTTCTTTATTATTATTTATCCTCTCCCCCTTGAAAGTCCTGCTCTTCTCCTCTATGGCCGTCCTGAGACGCCCGCCGCCCGCTCTACCGAGCCGCTGAGCGGCCAAAGACTTATCCAAGATATGGGGGCGGGAAGAGACGGCACCTCATCGCTTCAGCCGGCCCGGATACGTTTGCACGGGAAGGGTTGGGGCGGGTGCGGTCAAATGGAGAGTTTGAGGCAGTTGTGCTCCCATCAAGAGCGAGTGTTTTAATGCGCATTGGGATTGGGATTCGTGGCGCCCTGCGATACGCATTGGGATAAGGATTCGCGTGGCGCCCTGCGATACGCATTGGGATTGGGATTCATGGCGCCCTGCGATACGCATTGGGATTGGGATTAATTGGCGCCCTGCGATACGCATTGGGATTAGGATTCGCGTGGCGCTCTGCGATACGCATTGGGATTTGGGATTCGTGGCGCCCTGCGATACGCATTGGGATTAGGATTCGCGTGGCGCTCTGCGATACGCTTTGGTCTTCCCGTGCGGTGGACAGCACATAGCCACGCCAGCCCGGCTGCGGGGCTGAACACCATTGTCATATCCGTGCACGGCAGCCATCGCGTGGCAAGTGGTAATGGAGATAGAGCCACACGCAATAGGCCCCTCCCGTGTGGGTACGGAAATCAGCGTGGACTGTGAGTGCGTGCGTGTGTGTGAGAGTATGTGTACGCGTTGCCGGCTACGGTTATTTGTGTGATTGAAGGTGCGAAGCATTTCGGAGATTTGTTTAAATAAAACTAAAGAAAGTTCTTTTACGCGAGTACACTTGCTATATTCTCTCGTCTCCAACAAAACAGTACAACAACCACTACAAAACAGAATCAGCCAGAGTATTGCAGCGCAGTAAAACAATGGCGATTCAATTTGCGAGAGAGAGAGAGAGAGAGAGAGAGAGAGAGAGAGAGAGAGAGAGAGAGAGAGAGAGAGAGAGAGAGAGAGAAATAAACCGGGAGCACTCTGGTGTATGCTGGTTCAATCCGTGTGACCCGACACGCGCGCACACCAAATCCATTTCCGAGGCGTGATTTAATTTCGCTGTATCTGTTGTTCTTTGAGATGCCCTGCCTTTGTTTTCAGCCAGCCACACACAACCTGCCAGCAAACCTGGGGGGGGGGGGGGGGGGGGAGTGTGAGGGAGGATAAGAGGGGCAGGAGGAGAAAGAAGGGGGAGGAGGAGAAGAGAGGGCGCTGGCGAGATCCGAAGGACGGCTCTCCTCCCTCCTGCTGCTCGATCATCGTGACTTTCGCTCGGTCTCAGTGGAATGAAAAATGAATAATATGTGTATCAAGTGGGTCTGCCTCGAGGGGGAAACGACGGACGAATTCTGTGTAAGCCGGATGGGGATTACCCTGGATTACCTCGGATTACCCCGGCTTACCCCGGATTACTCCAGCATTACCTCGAATTACCCCGGATTACCCCGGATTACCTCGAATTACCCCGGATTACCCCCGGATTACCTCGCATTACCCCGGGTTATCTCGGATCACCCCGGATTACCTCGGATTACCCCGGATTGCCCCGGATTACCCCGGATTACCCTGGATTACCCCGGATTTCCCCGGATGAAAAATCGATGTCAGCCGGATTACCTCCGTCGTTTCCCCCTCGGTCTGCCTAGATCTGGAAAGTCTCTGCACATAGACCCTTGCTGCCGCCCCTTGGCGGCCTGCCCTGGGGCATGTCAAAAGCTCTCCTCATCCAGCGACCCGCCAGGCCACGACTACAAAGCCAGCCGCGGACCGCGATACGCATTCGCCACGACGGGGGGAGAGGGGGGTGGGGTGGGGGTGCTTAAAAATGGAACGAGAGCGCGCTGTGACTGGCCGTGAGAACGCCCCCGTATTCGTCAGGGAGCAGCCCTTTGACCCTGCCAGCAACCCGCTATGAGGGTGATGGTGAAAAGGTGGTGATAATGGTGATTATGATGGTGAAAAGTTGATGGTGTTGATGATGATGGTGGTGGTGGGTGGAGATGGTGATAGTGTGGGAATGGTGGTGAGGTGATAGTAATGGTGTGGTGATGATGATGGTGGTGGTGATAGTGAATAGTTGATGGCGTTGATGATGATGATGATGGTGGTGGTGGGTGGGGATGGTGTGGTGATGTTGTTGATGATGATAATGATGGTAGGTGGAGATGGTGATGGCGATGGTGTGGTGATGGTGGTGGAAGACCCAGGCATCCGGCAACACACGCCCAAAGAGAGCGGCTGCCTATTTACATGTATGGCGGCATGAGAGGTGGATATCAAACGGGGTTAGAGAGGAGAGGAACAGGAAAGGTATGGAATACAGAGTCGTCCCCTTTGCGCACCGCCGTTCCTATTCAGGTGGTACCCTGCGGGCAGAAATGATTCACGCGGCTAGTTCCACCGTGCCAGCCAACACACACACACACACACACACACACACACACACACACACACACACACACACACACACACACACACACACACACACACTGAATATATCGTCGGATGGGAGGACGCCACTGCGAAGGCCATCCGGGATGTTGGAGAGTAGCATTCCACCGCCACCGCAGCAATGCAGAAAGTCCATACGGAAGTCAATAATTTTAAAAGTCACAAACGTAATATAATACATCCACAAGGGGCAAATTGTATGGGGCTGACAGTGACAAATCTGCTTAGGTGACGACCGGTCAGCCTCCACTGTGTTGATTGGCCGGTGATCGGTCAAGTGGTTTGGCGAAGTACAATGGATAGTAATAGTACCTTGTAAGTACTTGAAACACCGGACCAATTTGTGGCAACTTCACAAGACTTCGTGGAGCTACTGCTAATGATGCCAGGGGCCACCAGAAGAAATCTGGTCGAGTTGCCACAACTTCATCCCCGTCGTTTGTGTAGTATAGCGCGTAGTATCCGACGGGCGGAATGCGCAGGTATATGTATCGGTGTGCGCCGATCTCTGCTTGGTGTTCCGTGGGGTACGCTTGTGATTCCTTCTCTGCCAAGCAGTCGCTGTACATTACGCACACCCCTTCGAAAGGGAGACGTTCGGTTTGTACAGCCGCAGCAGCGCGGCGTGTTAAATAATAAAATAATTCCCTTTCGGGGATCGGTCCGCATTGGCATAGTCCGCGGCCAACGGCCTCGGGGTATGGAGGGGTGGTGGAGGGGAGAGATCACTGCAACCTAACGATGCACGCGCCAAAGGTCACCCCCGGGGCGCCATAGGGCGCCCGGAGCCGAGGCGCCCGGAGCAACGACCCCCTCCCCCCCCCCCTTCCCATTTTCCCGAGGCCCCGCCCAAAGCCCGCGAACGGGCAGGGGTAGCGGAATTCTCGGAACGACAGCGCAGGAGGGAATCCTGGGGAATCCCCGAGGCTACGCCGCCGCGGCACGGTGCAGTGCTGCCACAATAACAACCGATACATTCCCGCGCGGCTGTCGGACAGGTTGCCTAGCCTACATGCTGTGATTCAATATACCAGGTGTATCATTGGCCCCGGGCAGTTTCAGTTTAAGGCAGTCCCGCAACACACTATCTCCGTCTCTTTCTGGCTTGGTCAGACGCGTGAGACAGAAAGAGACGGAGATAGTGCTTTGCGGGACTGCCTAAAACCGAAACTGCCCGGGGCCAATGATACACCTGGTATATATTAATTGCAATGCATGCATTTCTGACGGGAGCGGATTGGCAGCCCTGCCGTCACCTCGGTGCAGTGCGCGGGGGAACGTTTTGCCCGTCAATGTGGCACTACTGGCCACGTTACATTGAATTTTAACCTTACTTAATCATATAAAGACCATCGCGGCAGTTCACGTTCTTCGTGGTAAGAATGCAATATTTTTCGTGTGTGACAAAACCCACTTGGAAATTTTTTCTCTCTCTTTTTTCAGTTCTAGAGTGGCTAGGATAGTCTGTTCTGATTCGTGTGAGGAAGTCTGAATGCGGCACTCACTCGCTTCCGGTAGAATCGCCGTCAGTCAGATGGAGATGCTCGATGCTCGCCGTCGCTGTCAATGGAACGCAAAATGGACCGGAATAATGCCACTCGGAGGCGGTGGAGCAAAGTGCCTCTAGCAGCGCCGACCGTGCATGCGAGGGAGTGTTCAGTTAAACGGTGAGGGTTCCGCTCCGCGCATGGGTCGCAGAGAGGATGAGGGAGTGTTCAGTTAAACGGCGCCGCGAGCGGGTCCCGACACGGCCCGCAGAGGGTGAGGGAGTGTTCAGTTAAACGGTGCAGCGAGGGTGGGGCAAGAAAAATCGTAACGGTTTTTTTTTCGTGGGGTGGGTGGCGGGGGGGGGGGGGGGGGGGGGTGGATGTGGGAGTGGAAGTTCAATCTCATAAGCGCACCAGAAGACGAAAATAACGTTATTGGCAGTCGTTTTTACTCGTTCTTTGCTTCCTCTACTACTACCATGACGTAGAAGCAAAAAAAGAACGAGTATTGCGCTCGCCCTGTCAGTTAAGATCCCTACCCATCTCGAAAACTCCTCAACGGAGGGATTCTGTTTTTGGGGTGTTTTGGTAGGGCATTGATGTAGTTTCGAAAGTGACATAACAGATTTCTAAAAAATAAAAAATAAATACTCGTTTTTACAGACCGCAGATCGGTGGAAGTTTGTCTTGGGTTGGGACCAGCCAGCCGTCGCCCGCAGTCAACAATCACTTTCCGCGTACTCTGCAGGGCTTGGAGTAATAGATCAGTGGCTAAGTCTAGTTAAAATGTAATAAAAACACAGACTTTTAAAAAATCACAAATACTGGTTGCATTTTTTTTTTTGTAACTTTGAGAACCAAATACGTTGAATTACGAAAATCTCAAAAACCTCATTTCCCTCACAAATTAAAGAACGAGTCTGTCCCAGAAACGCGAAGCGCGTTCTCCAAGCCCGTCTTGTTAGGTTGAGTTGCTAATAATCACGCGGGGCCACGAGGGCAGGCGATCGAATCACGTTCCCCAATAATAATAATCGGGTCGGCCAGGTCTACGGTCGGACGTCAGAGCTGGGCGGCGCCGACTTGACACTTGACACCGATGGTCACTCGCGAAGGGGAGGGGGGGGCGCCCGGGTGCGCCCCTGAAATCCCTAAAAGGAGCCGTCCTTCGGGGAATAATTGTGAAGGATGGAAACTGTTCCGTGTTGTGCTGGCCCTGGGGACAACGGTATAGGAAAAGGAATTCGATCTTTTCCTCTAAAAAAAAAGTGACACCATTATTTCCTATTTTTCTCCAGTTCAAACAAGAAACGCGTTATCAGGTCTCCATGTACCGCCTGCAAATGCTCCCACTCCATTCACACTCACACATGTCCGGGTAGTAGGGGGTGAGGGGAGGGGTGCAAGGGCCATGAAGTTCCGCCGTGCCATTAATGTTTCAGCGATAATCGGCCATAGCCCTGTGATCCGCATTGTCTCACCGCCACTCTAAGCCGTCTCTTGGTATCACTCTCTGTCTGTCTGTCTGTCTGTCTGCCTGTCTGTCTGTCTGTCTGTCTCTCTCTCTCTTTCTTCTTCTCTCCCATTCTCCTTTCCGTGCTGACTACTCATTAACATTGCATCCGCCTCCCGGCTCTCGTTTTTGGCGCTGCGCGCGGCAGCGAGCCTCATCGGTTATCGCCGTCCCCTTCGAGGGATCGAAGACACAAGGGGCCGCCCATTAATTACGTCCCGCCATCCGCGGAGGGGGGGGGGGCGTCTGAGGGGGTGAAGCGGTCTGATTGGTCCACCATCACCGGCTGCGAGACGAGCCACTTTTGCTCTGCTTTAACTCGGCACTTTCACCGCGCCAATCAAAGACGAATACAAAAAGAAAGCTCTCTCTCTCTCTCTCTCTCTCTCTCTCTCTCTCTCTCTCTCTCTCTCTCTCTCTCTCTCTCTCTCTCTCTCTCTCTCCCTCTCGTTTTCTCTTTGTCGCACACAAAGGCGCTGCGCGCGCGCTGCCCCGCCGTTCCTTTGTATCGCGCCGTGTTTTTAATTAATCGCATAATTAGCAATTTTGGCGCCAACGACGACGACGACTCCACGTGCGCTGCGGGGGGGCGGGGGGGGGGGGGGGGGGCGATCACAAATCACCTGACGCCAAAAACGTTTGGATGGAACATCGTGGAGCAACGAGAATGACGAGAAGAAGGCCTGCAACGGCGGACCCGGCGGCACGCGGCACCTCGCAACGGGGCAATAAACGGGGGATGGAATACAAATTAGTTTCGATACCGCCGCCGCCGATGCAGCAGATAGTGAGCGAGAGAGAGAGAGAGAGAGAGAGAGAGAGAGAGAGAGAGAGAGAGAGAGAGGGGGGAGAGAGAGAGGTTAGAGAGAGAGGGGGGGGGGAGAGAGAGAGGGGGGGGGGGGAGAGAGAGGCGGGGGGAGAGTCGTTACCCTCAATTTATCGGCTCGGTATACGACCCCTTCACGGCCTCTGTCATTCTCTATATAACGCACCCAGATGCTCCCCCCCCCCCCCACTCAGTGTATGATGCTGCGTAGGTGGGACATGTTCTCTTCACAAAGACAGAGTTTGCTTTGTTGCCCTATTTTTTATGGACACTGGTACTAGTTTTCTCTTCTTTTTTTTACAATTTTACCGAATTCCACATATATATACCGCACCGCAGTGCCATGCCGATGCACGGAGAAAAAGATTAGTGGTGGCAACTTATTTTTAAGTTGATTTCGCGACAGGCAATGAATGTAGGTTCTAAGAAGTAAAAGTTTGGTTGGGGGAACAAATTTTTAATTGCACAAATGAAACGTTAGTTGCTCTGGCGAAGACGTTCGTTGCAGGAGCATAAAAAGCAGGAAAAAAGTGTTTACTGCCCGCAACTAATCTTTTTGCTTGGAGCAGCTATCGCGTCGTTGGTGCAACTAACAGAGAGTTCCCCCAACAGAACTTTAGTTTTTGGAGCAAAAATTTTTACTGCTTGTCTGAAAATCAACTAATAAATTAGTTACGACCACTAATATCTTTTTCTCCGTGTGGAGCGACCCAAAACGAGCGCCGACACAGTCGTCGCCTCGTGTCGAAAACTTGGCAATAACAGGCTGTCCGTCCAGGGCGCGTGAGACCGCGGCCAGTCAGCGGCCATCTCCATGACCAATCACTAACGGCGATCGATGCTACTGCGAACTGCGGACGGTGACGGCAGATCCGGTGATGACCTGATCGATACTTTTCTGATTGAGAGTGCGCCTCATCCGTGCATGTGTGTGTGTGTGTGTGTGTGGGGGGGGGGGGGGGGAGAGGAGGGGGGGGTAGCAGATGAGCGAAGCCGGGCCGGAGGGAGGACGGGGGGAGCAGGGGGCGGCACGAGGACCTTTATCATCCTGAGGACAACTAACTCCAGGGTCCCAACACCAGCATCGGCCGGGCCCCCAGGGAGGACAAGGGGGCACGGACCGGCCAGCCCTGGTGCTTCTCACCTACCGTGTACCTCATCCCCCCTCTCTCTCTCTCTCTCTCTCTCTCTCTCTCTCTCTCTCTCTCTCTCTCTCTCTCTCTCTCTCTCTCTCTGTCTCTTCATCTTTCGCTACGTTCGCTGTGGGAAGGCGATCACTCATTACGTCTCTGCCGTGTGGGGGAGGCGAGGAAGATTTCTCCGAGACTGGGTGTGAGAGAGGGAGAGAGAGAGAGAGAGAGAGAGAGAGAGAGAGAGAGAGAGAGAGAGAGAGAGAGAGAGAGAGAGAGAGAGAGAGAGAGAGAGCGGGGTCGTGGACGAGGGGAGTGAGGGTGTGGCCATCCGAGTGAAAATCGCTGGACGCAACTGCTCAGGTGTACAATCTCCCCCCCCCTCTCTCTCTCTCTCTCTCTCTCTCTCTCTCTCTCTCTCTCTCTCTCTCTCTCTCTCTCTCTCTCTCTCTCTCTCTCTCTCTCTCTCTCTCTCTCTGCAGGATTCCACCGATCAGGGCTCCTTTTCTTCTACCGGCGATCGGTCGCTGGAGCGGAAGCAGGAACGCGATCGTGCGTGCGCCCCCGGCCCCCGGCCCCCGGCCCCCGGCCCCCGGCCCCCGCCCCCGGCCCCCCCCCGGCCCCCCCCCGGCCCCCGGCCCCCAGCCCCCGGCCCCCGGCCCCCGGCCCCCGGCCCCCGGCCCCCGGCCCCCGGCCTCCGGCCCCGCAGTACTGTACGAGCTACTGGAGATACTTCACAACCGTTTCTGAACTCTACGTTAATTTTTCATTTCTGCGATGAACATACTTGAAGCACCTTAAAATACTTTTAGTTCTTTATAATACCGTATGATACGTTCGTTGTGGTACGTGTAGAGCGTATATAAAATATGTTATACGTAATATAATATACATAATATAATCCTGCGGCTCGTGCGAGTCGGGTCCCCTCGGAGAGGCCACTGAACTCTTCCCACTCGATCTCGCAGCCAGCTAGAAGTAAGACGGGACGGGACAGGGAAAGGCTTCAAGCTTCGGATCCGCTGCTCCACTGCGGAGGGCGACCTGGAGGCCTGGAGGGAGAGCGAGAGAGAGAGAGAGAGCGCGACTCGATAGTGAAAAAAGGAACAGAATGGGATAAGATTAGAGCAGTACGATTCTCTTATTCCTCCTTGCATGCAATTATTTCCTTCTTTTCTTTTATTATTTGTTTTGTCACCAGCAAAAAGATGAGCCATTTCTCTGGTTTTTTTTTTTCGGCGGAAGGCGTTGATCTTGTCTAATTCATATAATATTCAAAATGATAATAGTGCTTGTTGAGTTGGTGTTGTCTGATGCTCGTAGATTCAGATCGCCTCTAGGAATTCACAAACGGGACATCACGTGACCTTTTGTGAACGAATATGAGCAGGCAAAATCATTGCTTATTAGACGCACTTTTTTTTCCTTGTCTGAAAAGTTCATGTGACCCCGTCTTTGAAATCCTGGAGTCCTCTACTGAGTCTAACTCAGGTCTCAAATCTTAAATACCAATGTGATGGAGAGTTTCCAAACCTCCAACACCCTTATCGCTCGGAAGTGGACGATATGATCTTTCACTATCGGTGCTCTCTCTCTCTCTCTCGGCGCGGAGATGCCGGCCCCCCGGGGTGGAGTGAGTGAGACAGAGATAGCTCGGACTATCGGGCTCCGGCAGGGACCACGTGGTATCGACCGGTCGGTGGTCGGTGGTGGCCCATGCCCGGCGTACGGCTGAGCCCGGCCGGCCCGCTCTCTCTCTCTCTCTCTCTCTCTCTCTCTCTCTCTCTCTCTCTCTCTCTCTCTCTCTCTCTCTCTCTCTCTCTCTCTCTCTCTCTCTCTCTCTCTCTCTCTCTCTCTCTCTCTCTCTCTCTCTCTCTCTCTCTCTCTCTCTCTCTCTCTCTCTCTTTCTCTCTCTCCCTCCCTCTATCTGCCTCTCTCTGCTCGCCCCCCGGCCCGTGCCAGTCCAAGCCGTACCGCCTGCGAGGTGAGTGGAGTGTTGGGGCGTGGGGTGTCGTGGCGTGGTGAGGAGAGGGTGGAGGGTGGCGTCGTACAGGGGCCGCGCGGGGCGCGCGGCTGGCGTGGCGGCGCGTGCCGGCTAGCGTGTCTGAAGCGTGCCGCCGTGCCGTCGGGGGAGCAGGCAAGCGCAGCGCGGAGCCGCGCTATGGCGCACCATGGCGATGTCCGCCCGGGAGGTAGGCAACTGTTCGTGCTCGGTGACCGCCGAGAGGGTAGGCAACCTATCGAGCACGGGCAGCTGAACTGCGCGCTCTCTCCGAACTGAAGGAGGGGAGAACGGGGAGAAGGAGGAGAGGTAAGGGGGGGGGGGCATTTATGTGGACCGCCGTATCACGTGATCACTATAGCAAGGAAACGCAGCCCGGTACAGATATACCCCACGCCGCCGGCGGCCGCAGCGCGGGGTACCTACCGGAATGCACCTCTGTCCCCACCGCTAACAAGAAGGAGGCCGGGGCGGCCGCGGGGACCCTGCTGCGCGCTTGTTCCTGTTCTTTGCGCGCAAAAGGTTTTGATGCAGAAACTAGGTCACGAGGTTCGCAGGCCGGCGCCAAAGCCCTCCCCCCCCCCCTCCCCCACCCCCCTCCACCACTTCTCAACGATCTGCCAGCGAGTTCAGTGAACCTGCCAACCCGAATCCCATCCCATCCCTGCCCCCACAGGCTTGGCCGGGCCCGGCTCCCTGCTCACAGTCACAGACACACGGAACTCGTACTGTTTCCGAACGGGAGGATTAAGTTTTCATTTGTGACCCATCCGCCCGCCGCCCAACCTGCCCGCTGCCCCTGCAGCTCTCTACAGCTCTTGAGGGAGGGGAGAGACGAAGCGAGAGAGACGTGACGAGGGAGGGAGGGGAGGGGGGAAGGTAGGAACAAGTTGGATGGGTTTAGAGCGGGTGGTTTATCAATTGATTCGTAATTTACATTCCAATAAAGGTTCTAAAGATATGTTAAGGTATGGCTGCCGTATCAGGTAAACGTAACATGTTTAGCCCCCCCCCCCCCCCTCTCTCCTCTCTCTCTCTCTCTCTCTCTCTCTCTCTCTCTCTCTCTCTCTCTCTCTCTCTCTCTCTCTCTCTCTCTCTCACACACACACACAGGGACCACGGTGGCAACGGCATAGTGTCCGACCACCACCATACCGGCTGTGGGACTCGCTGTAGGACGTCGCCCCGGGTCACGTGAGCTGGAGTCGTGCCCGGTGTACGGAAGTACACTCCGAGCACGCACTGCCAGCCCCTGCAGTCTCGGCACGTGTGGTATTTGTAGCGGACTGTACCGCAGTCCCCGGGGCGGACCAGGGCGCGGAGCAGGACCAGGTTGGCTGCGGCTTCCTTGCTGAGACTGGTACGCGAAATACGGTTCTAACAACACCGTCGCTCAGTGATGGGTAGAAACTGTCGGCTGTTCACTTCCAACATCTGCCATCCCTCCCCCCCCCCCTCTCTCTCTCTCTCTCTCTCTCTCTCTCTCTCTCTCTCTCTCTCTCTCTCTCTCTCTCTCTCTCTCTCTCTCTCTCTCTCTCTCTCTCTCTCTCTCTCTCTCTCTCTCTCTCTCTCTCTCTCTCTCTCTCTCTCTCTCTCTCTCTCTTTCACTCACTCACTCACTCTCTCTCAGCCCCTGCCCCCCTTTCCCCTTCTTCTCTCGGCAGCTTCAAACTGATAATAAATCAACCTGACGCGACTTCGTTTGGGATCCGCTCGCATTATATTTTTTTCCAGCTCTCTCGCTCTCTCCCTCCCTCCCCCTCTCTCTCTCCCTCCCTCCCTCCCTCCCTCTCTCTCTCTCTCTCTCTCTCTCTCTCTCTCTCTCTCTCTCTCTCTCTCTCTCTCTCTCTCTCTCTCTCTCTCTCTCTCTCTCTCTCTCACTCTCTCTCTCTCTCTCTCTCTCTCTCTTCCTCCCTCCCTCTCTGGAGCCCCGAGGAATGGGTATCGGTATACGGGTTCGGTATACGGGTCCAACGGGTCGTCTGCGTTACCTTCCAACTCGTGGTGACAGCTGCTCGCCCGGAGGCGGTGACGGTGTCTGTGGCGGGGCCGGGGCCGGGGCCTAGGCCTGCAGCCGTGCCCGCGGATCCTGTGCCTGCGCCGGCGGCCGTGGTGGACGCTGGTTCCCGAGTACCCTGGGGACCCCCGGGTTATCCTTGGCGTTCACAACATGACCGACACGGAACACTGGTCGACGGGGACGGCGTCGACGGCGGCGTCTGCGAGCCCCGCGAACGCGCGCGACCGGCGGCGGCGACGCGGCCGATGGCGCTCACGGCCGCTGCATGTTGGTGACCGTCACCATGGCGATCCCCTGCCGCCACTGCCACCGAGGCTACAGCCGGACTTGGGGGGCGTCCGCTCCCCTCCGCGACGAGGACGCCGACGACGTCGTGGAAATCGTGTCCCGTGGCGTGGCTCGGGGGGCTCGGGGGCGTAAGGAGCCGCGCTGCCTCTCACTCCGGACGGCCCGGTGCAACTGGCGGGGAGGGAGCCGCCGGCAGCCCCCGCAGCCCCCGCCCGACCAACCCCCTCGGAAACGGGGGCGCGGCGTGGGGCGGAGGAGGCCGGTCGGAGGGAATGGTCGGGGGCCTAGGCTGCCGCCGCTGCCGCCCCGCGCTGCCGGGGGTTGTGCCCCGGTGGGCTGTGGGCTCGGGCATCCCCACACCGCGCGGCTGACGCGGCCCCGGCACCGCCTCGCCCGTGGCCACAGGGTGGCCGTGTGGCCAAAGTACCGGGAGCTGGAACCTTTCCTCTTGCTGAGCTGTGCCTGCCTGTGCTCGTGCCGTGTCCGTGCCGTGTGTCGGCTCAGAGGGCCGGTTTTACTGAGAACAGCCCAGCCACTGCCGAGCATGCGGGCGGACGCTACGAGATTAGGGAAATAGTAGAGGTTTCCAGCGCGGCTCAGAAGCGGCAGCTGAAGAACAAAGACACCTCCATACCGGAAAATCTCGACAGCAGATATGAGGAATATCGATGCGCAAGGGCCGCGCCAAATATCCACCAAATTCACTTGAAAACGCCATTCAGGTTTCTCATACCTACCCACCAGAGTTTGCGACCTGGAAGTGTTTTCGTTCTTCAGATCCGTTTCTAAGTCTCACTGGAAACGTCTATAACTAGATGTGCCGTAAGCGGACCCCCGCCGGCCTGTTTTGGTCACGTGGGACCACCGACTGAAGCGCGAAAAAGAAACAGAACGAGGAGAGGGCAGCGCTGGCCGCCTCGCCGCCTTCTTTATTCGAGGGAGCACTTGATGACCTCCATCCAGCGCAGCACCAAGTTACTTATTTTCTTGAGGCCCGAGTCGCTGAGGGTGCACTTGGCGACCTCTATGATGTCCGGCTTGGTGGTGCAGCTCGCCATCTCGATCAGGATGTCGTTGATGGTCTTGTATAGGTCGGCGGAGGCGCGCTCCAGGCACTTCATGAAGTTCATCAGCACCGTCATGATGCGGCTCCGGCCGCCGAGCGTCGAGAGGACGTTCTTGGCCGTCGGGTCGGCGCACTGGGACTCGCCGGCATCCTGGAACCAATGCTCTGAATGCAGTTGGCCTCGAGGGCGCCCGGGGAAGCGTTCTGTGCCTCGGGAGCAATGCCGGGGGGAGACTCGGGGAATGTACGGAAGCTTCTAGGGTTCGGAGCTTCTGTTTTCCTCTCTCTCTCTCTGAACCTGGCAAGTGCGCGGACATGCCGCTACTTTGCGCGTAGCGAGTAGAGTAGCGGCTTCGCCCGTGTACCGTGTACGAAGGGAACCTATGTCCCCCAAATCTTCGCAGGGGGTGGACTTCCATGATTAATGGGACCAAACAAGACTGTGGTTGAAGGGTGCAACAGTATTATGGAGTCCCGGAGGCCGTGGCCTCGCGCAGTGGCGCTGGCTAGGGGCGCGAGCCGGGTAGCGGCTTCTAGAGCTGTGTTCCGGAGCCGTACAGCACCGGTGCCCGAAATACCGCCGAAGATGAGGGCAGTGGTCCTGGCGGAAGCCGGGACGATATAGTTTTTGTACTCAACGATCAACAGACCATCAGTCCATCATGTTTGAAACCACAAATTCCGTTTTAAAAATAGCCAGCTCCGTGGCCAGCTCACTGGCACGCCCGCTCGCGACGCTCGCAGATACGCGCGTCACTAACTTCACAGGCCCCTTCTGGAGGCCCTCGACGACTACTCACGTGAGCTGAGGCCGTGGCGAACAGAGTGAGCAGGACCAGGACGCCGACGAAGACGGCGGCAGCACGCGCTGACCACGCTGCCCGCGCCATGTTCTGCGCTCCCATCCTCTACCTGTCGCACCTGCTGCTCTCCGTAACACTGCCCCTGCCCCATTGTTCCTCAGGGCCACGCCACGCCACGCCACGCCACGCCACGCCACGCCACGCCACGCCACGCCACGCCACACCACGCCACGCCACGCCACGCCTCGTCTGGGCCGCGACGCTCGCCGTGCTCGGCATGGTGTGTACCGAACCCTTCCGAGAATTTTGAACGAGGGTCAACGGTACTTTTGCCTATTTAAATGCTTTCCAATTACGTTTGCTGTCTGGGAGATGTTAGGGCGGTAGCAAACGCCCGTTCCCTCCAACTCTCACATAGTATGCCTGAATACTAGTTGTACCGGTCTCACTTTTCTCTCCGCGTCTCATTCAGACCGGTTTCCGATCATCTGCCGTTGTACACTGGGAGAACCGTACGACCGTTTTGAAGCATACTGGCTTGCAGCGTAACGTTTCGCTCTCCTTGAAGCGTACGGAGGAAATCCTCCCATGCATGTACCGGGTGTCCCAGCCAATGTAGCGCAGTCGCGAATGGGTTGCCTATCGGCGCCTCAGGGACGAAAGAACACAGCGCATGTAAGTCAGCCCCTAAGGCGCTGATAGGCAAACCCGCCAACTGCGCTGCGCTGTCTGGAACACCCGGGCATAGCTGCGAGTACGCCTCAAACGGACCTTGCGTTACGCCTTAGTTTTGCGAGGGTATACATGCGTATATGTGGCGCGCGGCGCGGCGGCCCCTGTGGGGCTCAAGCCCAGGCGCGGCAGGCAAGGCGCCCTGGTGTCCTTCCCCGCTAGCCCCCGCCTTGAGACACATCGCATCTCCCGGCTAATGCTCACGTCATAGAGATTACGTCCTGGACTTGCGGTGTCGACACGACGGAAGTGCTGACATGAATAAACTGCAGGCATGGAGTGTAGCCATTCTCGTAATTCAGGACCCATCGTTCAGGAGGGTATATGGTTGCGCTCTTATCGTCGCTGCCTATTGATACGAAATGTACAAGAGTACAGCTGCCTTCGAGTGGTGTTATTGAGTTTGTTTATTGGTCCCTAATCAAGAAATAGAAGTGAATAGTGTCAGCTTCATATCTGGGATTCGATTTCTCTCAAAACTACAACAAAAGTACCTACTAACAATTACAAATGACCGCCACCGGAACCTCACTGCCTTCAGAGGCGCAGGAGCAACACGTACACAACACGAGTCCTCACGGAGTGGGCGGTGAGTCTAAATGTTGTCATATACGCCGAGTCTGTATTTGCGTTTTCATTTACGAAGAGTGATTTTATAGAGATAATCATACGTACCTCGTGGAATAGCACACTGAAGATACTTGGCTCATGAGAGATATCACACAACAAGTTCATGTACTCTCAGCGAGTCTTAAAACGATGGTCTCTCCTGAAGAGTGATAGGTTAGTGTTTGGTATAATGTTTTGAAAAGGTAAGCTGAACAAGTGTAGCCTCATAGCTATTTCTAACTTGAAATTTTTACTGTGCTTTTGGGTTTGAATTTGCGTTCACTTTCTTTTCCAGTCCGGCTTACATCTGTGTCAACATCGACCGATATGTAAACAAACCTCTGTACAAGAGAGCTCTGTCTGGAATGAAGCAGTTAATTACCATTTTCTCTCTGTTATGCTCTCTGGGTACCTCCAATGGGTCCGGCATACATTTTTAGCAGTTTGGAAGAAATTTCGTAACTGGGTAAAGGTAAATGTTCTTTCAAATTTTCGTAGAAATTCTTGTCACAATTGGAGAAAGTCCTGTATTAGGGCACTGGGTTTTGGATGTTTTGTATTTCAGCTGTTTTAAAAACGTAAACAAAGTTGTCAATTCAGGCGATTGTCACAAAGCATCTTTTTCCATTACATTTTAGCTATTGAACATACTTTTTTTTTGTCTGATCACACCTGTCATTGGCTCAGTGGGATGCTGAAACAGAATGCTCGTGGCATAGTGCGACACATATTTATCTCAAGTGTATCTTGTCTACGTTGATGTATGATAGGATAATATTTTTAATGTATCTCAGTAACACAACACTTCTGGTTTTAGGGAGCATGGAGTCCTCTCTAGAATGTTTGTCCAAGAGACCACGGCTAAGCCATGACAGTTCACTGCAGAGGAGGACCTTACAGGCCTCCTGTGTGAGTATTTTGTGTCTAGTTAATTCGTGTTTCATATTGATTAATACGCAGGCTTAACTCTGATATGTCTTGATTTCAGAAAATCAAAGCAAGGGCTCGACTATTCCGAAAAGCTTCCATGTTTAAGGGATTTTCTGTTGACGAATGCCAAAGGTGTTTAATGCAGCATAGATTTTAGTCATTCTCTATTGAGCCCAAACTTAATTGGATATTTCTGTTTACATCTAGGTCAAATGGCAGTGCTATTCGTTCCAAATACATCGTAAACCATAAAGAAATGCAAGAGCTTAAACTGGAGCATGATCTGTTTGGCATTTGTGAGTGCTTGTGATTGATGAGCTACCTCTTTGCTGTATAGTACCTATTTTCACAAATTGCTTTTTTTGTTTCAGTGAACCATAGGTGTGCTCGATGTTCACAAATATTTTCATTCGAAACTCATTACAATAGACATATGAAATTTTGTCACACTTCTGTGTTCAGTGCAGGAAAGATAGGGCTAGCTGCTGAAAATGAAAGCATGCTTCGAGAGCCTTCCAGTAAGTCTTCTACATAACTGTTTTTAATACATTGGTAAACTTAGCTTAGAGAATACTGTAAAAATTACAGGTGGAATGCTGCTGTGTCCGTGGTGCCCACTCCTCTGCTCAAGTATGCCTGCACTTCAGAAGCATCTACCACATTGCAGAGAAGCTGGCCGTCAAAAAGTGAAAGAAGAAAGTTTCAAAAGATTTCCTTGTCCTGAATGTCCAACCCAATTAGCGACCCTCAAGAACCTTTTACTTCATCTGCAGTCCCATTATGTTGGTGATATTCTATGTAACCCATGTAATAAGTCATTTCTTAGCTTCAAATCTCTGTCTAAACATCTCCAAACATGTACAAGCAAGGAATTTTACAAGTGCAGTGATTGTGAAAAGCTTTTCGTAGATGCTTCCCATCTTCTGAAACATTTGCCATATTGCAAAAGCCATACTCAATGTTTGAAATGTGCTGAAGTAGTCATTGAAAGACGGTCTTGTATGGAACATATGACAATGCACCTTAATACAGAGTGGAGCAAGTTGGGTCTTAAACTGACTGATGGAGTTCTTCGAAAAGTCCCAAAAGAGACTGAACTGTCTCCTGCAACGAAACCTGGTGTGTCTCTTCCTGAATTGTCACCTAAAATAGGAAAAGAAAGTAGTCCTACAGCAATTTTTGCTCCGACTCCAGTGAAGCACCCATGTCATTTAAAAGTCAAGAGCTCAAATTCAAAGAAAGTGGAGTCTGCAGAAAAGAAACTTTCTGAGTCAAGTGCAAGCCAAACTTTCGGTTCATCGAAAATGCCAAGGCTTCAGTTGGAGTCAAGTTCCGATGAAGAAGACCATTACAATGTGGATCCCATTAATTTTGATAACTGGTCTTGTGATGAAATGTCTGAAAGTGCTGATGATAATTTCCCTGTCTTTCAACATGGATTTTATGAAATTGAAAATAATAGAGGTGATTCCGAATTTGTTGATGAGCCTGAAATATCTTGTAGTGATTTATCTTATAATGTAAGTGCTGCTGAGGATATGACTGATCCACTAATGCCTGATTTAGAAGTACAGTCAAAGTTACAGGAAAATACACTATGTGGGGCTCAGAATTGCTTAAATGTGGAGGAAGTACAAGATCCACCAATGCCTAATCTCCATATTGAGAAAGATACTCCCAGCGAAGTGCCAAGTTCTTTTCAATCTTCATGTAACATTGATGCTATTGAAGGTGTTAGAGAGCCTGCCTTGGGCAAACAGAAGAATGATACATCACACCTTTTCATACCGGCTGCGAACAGTTCTGAACTTATGTTGACAGTTGTCAATGTTGAAGGTGGTGCAAATCTTTTTAACTGGGATGATGATTGTGATACCAACAATGAAGAAGTACCAGAAAGTTCAGAAACCAGTGGAAGTGTTGCACCGTTCTGCTTACCCTCTTTCCAGACCAGCAGTAAATGTGAATCTTACTTGAACACAGACAGCAAGAGTGATGGAAATGAAGATGGTGATAGTGGGATAGATGCCACAGAAGACCAAGATAGCAATAGAGACAAAATGGAGGAATTGGATGCTAGCCATGTATTAGGTGTACCTGAAACAGCGTTACGCACTGAAGCCAGTGAAGTACTTCCGATCACAGACATGGCCAATGAAGGAACGAGTTATAAACCCACCTTGCCTGGTGATGGAGTTTTACGTGATGAGATATTAATTTCTAATGAATGTATTGTATCAAGTGAAGTCTTCATTTCTTCTTCTACTTGTGATAATGAAGTTGTTGTAGAGTGCCCTGCAGAAAGTCCACCGAAGAAAATTAAATCATATTGTGCTCATGCTGAACATTCATACGCAGTTCCTGAAGGTCAGTCAGTGCCTTGGTTCAATTGTGAATACAAACCGAAAGTGACATCCAAGACCAAAAGTGTAAAGCCTGCTGAACGATCACAAAGTAGAACAACAAAGAAAAAGAAGAAAAGTACATCTGATCAACCTGTTAATTCAGAGAATGTGAAAAGAAGAATTGATGTTCAGGAAGTCTCTGAAGTACCTGACAAGGGAAAGAATGACAGTAATTCTGAACAACTTCTTATTTCCAATAAGAAGATTGAAAGTACTTCTGAGCAACCTCTCATTTCTGAAAAGAAGATCGAAAGTACTTCTGAGCAACGTCTTGGTTCCAAAAAGAAGACTGAGACTGCTCCCCAACAACCTCTTGACTATATGAGAAGCAAGAAAAATAAAATAGTATCAAAGCCGGCTATCTGTGGTGAACCCGGAAATGAAATAACAGGAATATGTAGTATATCGATAAATGAAGCAAGTGTAGTATTTAATAATGATGTTGCTGAATGCAGCATTGATATTGTATCACCTGCAATGTTGGTTGACAGACCTGAAAAAGTTGAAACCAATCAGAAAGTCAGTCAGTCAGAAAGTAGCAAAATCTCAATGAATGGCTCAGTTTCAGGTCTGAAGAAATGTGTGAAACTGTCTACATCTTGTCTCCCTAGAAAATTCTCAGAACAAACCTTGTTACCTCTAATTAAAAATGGACGTACAATTGCTTATTTAAGGGCTGCTCCAGCGCCGATCAAGACAGCATCCAACATTAAGGTGACGAATGTGAAGAAGTCTCAGTCGAGCAGTGCTTCTACCAGTCAACCAGAGGTAATGCAAATTGCAAAGTCTACACCATCAGTTTTGTGGGAAACGAATTCAATCACATCACCTTCAACTTCCAACAACTTGTCCATAACAACAGCTACATTGCCTGATGTAAAAGCTCTTGACCAATCAAAGAAGGTATCTTCAGATGCAGGACCCTCAATTTTTACTTCAGATAATTTAATCAATAACACCCTGGCTTTGTGCGACCAACTTACCAAAGAGAATTGTGTGGCTGATAAACGGATTGAACCACAACAAACCAAGGAAGACCTCATCTCTACTTCACAGGAACCTTGTAGGAACAGCACATTAATAAATGCAACTGATAAAGCATTGCAAAAGGTATATAGGAGAGAACGGAGTATGTTGTCTCGTGGTTTTAAACAAATTGCAGTATCCTTTCCCCATAGGAAAGACTCTTGTGGCACTAATTTGCAGAGTAATGTTGGGTATAGTTCCTATTCCTCTAATGCAACTTCTTCAGTACAAACTCAGGGCACCCAATTGACCCCTGTTACTTCTGTACTGAAGGAAGGGTTCTCAGAACAATCTTCAAGAAAAAGTACGACTGTGTTGAAGGAGTCAGCTAACAGTGAGGTACAGAAGTCAGTTTTGTCTGAGTCACCAAGCTCAGACAACTTATTGATGTTTATTATGTCAAGTGACGGCACTTTGCTTCCCCATCCGAGTTCCAAACCTTTGCCTCTGGATACAATTGCTGGAAGCAAGGAAAATGTGCCCCCCACTGATTCTATTACTCACTCAGACACCTCTGATAATGACCCTAAAACAGGAGAAAAGCAGACTGAACCAGTGCATGCAGAGTTACTGGAGAAGGAGAGTGTAACATCCGTGCTTCAAAAGTGTGTCGGGCATGTAGCAAATCACTACAGCTCAGCTGATAACACTGGTACTTTTTGTGAAAAAGATGACAAGAGCGCTACTCAAACAATGTATCTTCATGATACAGACAAGAATCTGCCAGATCATTTGCCGCTAGAAACAAAGGGAGCTTCCCAAACAAATCCAATCAAAATAGTGGCAAATCCTATCGGATTTAAGAATACCATCAGTCCAACTAAACCAAAAAATATGAAAAGAAATTCTAAATCTAATGTGCTCAAATGTTTGCAATCTACTGTTCCTGATTTAGGGCAATACAACATAGTATTAATGTCATCTTCGGAAGACGACGATTCTGATGAAGATATTGTTGTCAATCAAATCTGTGATGCTGGAAGTAAATCAAGTCAGCCCCAAACTGCAGCCAACTTCAAGAGCTTAGAGGGGAGGGAGCTTCAAGTTGGTACTACTAATTCTTCAGAGAACTCAGAGCGGACTGCCAGGCTAGAATCTGTTTCATCTGTTCTGGATGGTGTGTGTGATAGAGGCTCTGTTGATGAAGAGAATGAGAATCAACAATCTGGAACTGAAAATGAACTGAGTGAACCCTTAGCTGCGGTCAACTTGAAGACCTTAGCAAAGGATGTAACTACGGTTGAATCTGTTAATCTTTCAACAAATCAGATTGATAATTGTATTAGGCCCAAGCTCACAGATGAGCGGGGGACAAGACTAAAATCTGTTTCGCCAGTTCAGAATGGCAAGTGTGATGGAAGCTCTTTTGATGAATATCATGTGAATCAACTGCGTGGTCCTGGAAATGAACTAAGTAGATCTCCAACAGCAACTAATATGAAAAGTACAGAGAAGAAAGAGCCTCTAGTTGTTGCTGCTAATTTATCAGAGTATGTAAATGAAGATAGTCATAATTTTGAGCACACTGTATTGCAGACTGATGACAAAATAGATAAATCTTCAAGCTGGTTAAGCCCAATTAAAATATGTCATATGGAATTGTGTTCAGATTCATCCAATATGACAGAAACCAATGATGAGCCAGAGTGTGGTAACATTCAGGAATATGACAGGAGTGATGATTTAATGAAGACATGTGATTCAAATCATGTGAAAGCAGATTCACAAATTCATATGGATCTGAGTGGTGATGGTGAGAGATCTTACTGGCCAGACTCAGACCATATAATGTCGGGCGGCTCTTCACACATTGATGAGTCAGAACCCAATACTCCTCCAAATGAGTGCTCAGATCTGTTTAAGAACGCTGCTGATGAATTACTTTTAGTGAATTTGTTGAAAAGTCTAAAGCTGACAAATTATAAAAACAAGAACAAAATTGTAAAACCAAAGAGGAGAAAAAATCCATCATATCTGTATCGGTCAAACTTACTCTTCTGCAGAAAATTAATGACAGAAATGAAGAGGTTGAAGAGGAGAAAGTTTGGACGGGAGGGATTACTTAAAGTCACTGGTAATTTTAACTGTAGCCATTGTACACAGTCGTTCTACTTTAAAGCTGACTTGGAGCATCACATCTGCTTAAAGATCTTAATACAAAAGAAATTTACATCTGAGCATTTTGATAGGTTCTTTGACAGTAATAATGCTACTCGAAAAGAAGAAAATGACAATACTCATTTAAGTCTGCCTCTGAATGCATCTGAACCTGATGCTCAGCCAAACACAGCCCCAAGTGAAACCATGTCCTTGTTGTCACCATTAGAAACTTTCTTCAGCATGAAACTTCAGAAGAGGATGAGACGTTTCACCTGTCAGAAATGCCAGCTGAATTTTAAAAGCTTTTCTGCCTTGCATGACCATAAAACAGATGTTCATAATGAGAAATCACCTCTTCAGTGTCATATTTGTGGCAAAGAGTTTTCCCGCCTTCAAAAATTGGCTGTCCACTTCGCCAAAAGCCACAGAGCCAACAACAAAGCTTCAGATTCGAAAGAAGACATTGATACTGCTAGTGTTGATATATCTAATATCAAAGTGGAAGGTCCTGACCCTGAGAGTTGCAGCAAATCCGAGGATAATGCCACTAAACAGACTGGCAGTTTAGATCCCACTACTCAGGATGGCAGTGATTCAAAAGAAAATGTTCCAACAAAAATGGACACTTCAGATCCTCCTACTAAAAATGAGGTTGATTGTTGTAAAATATGTAATAAGACCTTCCGTGCCAAAGGAGGCCTTAAGTCTCATATGAACCAAGCTCACGCTACTATCTACAAGTGTCCAATTTGTTTAAGAAGATTTACATATCTCACCACAATGAAAATTCACTACATGAAACATTTTGATTCTACTTCAAACCCTGAAAATGTTTCTGAGGCTCCAGAGACATCACCTGTAATCAATGGAGACTCTGAAGATAACATAGTACCTGATAATCATTCTGCAAAGAAAGATTCAGAACCCGGAGCACTAACCACAAGCACAGGAAATATTTCTGGTTCCGAGGACAAGAAAGACATTTCCAGTTCAGATACCAAGGGTGAAGAAAATGAGGCGTCCATTGAGGAATCTTCTACCATTCTGGAAACAATTAGCAAAACAGAGGAATTTCAAACAGTTGCTGAGAGCACTGCCAACTCTGGTTGTCCTGAAGGAGCGGAGGCTCTTCAAAGAGAAAACATTGATGAACAAAAGCATGAAAGCATTAATGTTCCTAGTCCAATCCTGAGTGGAATGCCGCAGGAAACTTGTGTTGGTAAGCGGGCGTTGGATGAAATAGGAACTAAAAGTCCCATCCAGGGTAAGAAGCACAAAAAATCTAAGTGGATCATTAGTAGCCCAGAAAAGCAGAAAACAGACCCAGAAATTGTTGGTGGAGGAGATGGTCCAGCTGAAACAGGAAGTCAAAAGCTTGTGATATCTCTCAGTAAAGTCAAAAAACCCCGTCATAAGTGCCAGGATTGTGACAAAAGCTTCAAGAAACAGCATCATCTGGCACTGCACAGATTGGAAGCACATGCAAATGGTCCATTCACATGCCCCATTTGCCATGAAGAACAGAGTGATACAGTTCAACTTCAGACCCATTTAGAGAAGTGTGATGACATACCTAATAATACGAAATTAACCCAAGGCTGCAAAGAGAAGGCATACTTTGGGTCAAACTCCAACAAGACAACTTTGCTGACTGAACCATCTCATCAAAATTGCGATTCTAAGTTGAATGAATCAAATAATAGTGAAAAAAAGATTTTGGATGAAGTTGAGAGAAAATCAGAGCATAAGAATGTTTCAGAAGACTGCTCCTACTCACACTCCTCTGCTGACCAAAGTGTTAATAAATCAGTGGAGATAAGTGCTATTTCATCACCCCTTCAGACTCATTTAGAGAAGTTAGATGACATACCTAATGATATGAGATTAACCCAAGGCAACAGTGAGGAGGTATGCTTAGGTTCAAACCTCGACTACACAACTTTGTTGACCACACCAAATCATCACAATTGTGATTCTAAGGTGAATGAATTGAATAATTGTGAAAAAAAGATTTTGGATGAAGTTGAGAAAAAATCAGAGCAGAAGAATGTTTCAGAAGACCGCTTTCACTCTCACTCTGGTGACCAAGACGTTAATCAGCCAGCGATTAGTGCCTTTTCATCAACCCTTCAAATTACAGGGAAACGTCAGAGTAAAAAAAATGCTCGTTATCTAGAATTTGCAGATGCCCTCCGTGCATTCAACAGCCGCCATATTTGGGAGTGTAATGAGTGTACAAGGAAATACCAATCAAAAGGTCTCCTTGAGAGACATAATATTAAGGTTCATGGAGCTGCCTGCAAGTTCAACTGCCCTCACTGTGGAAAGATTTTTACAGATGCTCGTAACCTCCGCTTCCATACCAAAAAGAAGCATGCAAAGAAGAAATCACTTTGTTCAAGTACTGTAGGTGATAAGCCTTCACAGTCAGAATCCACTGAAACTGATGATGTTTCTACTTTCCTTGAATCTGAGTCAAATGCTGTCTCTGCTACTCCTCTTGATTCTGCAGCAAACGCGGACGCTGCTACTCCTGTTGATTCCAAAATAAGCACTGATATTGTATCATCTGAATTACCTAATGTTGTTCATGGTGCTCCAGATTCACTACACATTGTTGCTGGTGTTGCTGATACTGCTTCTCCTCGTGTAATGGACAATTGTGAAATGCTGAAGCCAAGCCTATCCCAACCGGATGAAAGTCTGGAGTCTGCAAGTTTGTCTTCTGCTGAGCAACAGATCTCTGACCCTCGCAAACAGTTTGCTTTCTCACGGCCTCTCAATTATCAGTGTAGTGAGTGTAAATTGAAATACAGATCTGAAGCTGTTCTAGAGAAACATAAAATTAGGATTCATGGAGCTCCTTGCAAGTTCTTTTGCCATCATTGTAAGATCATTTTTGCAGACGCCCGTGGCCTTGGCTGCCATAATAAGAAAAAACATAGAAGAAAATGTGATCCGAAGAAGAGCCTCCGTTCAAATTTTACAGCTCATACTTCTGCTCAGTCTGAATCCACTGAAACTGATGGTGTTGACACTCCTCCAGATCCTGTAGCAAATGCTGATTCTGCATCTTCTGAAGTGGTCAAGAAATCTGAAACTCTGACATCTAACTCATCCCAACTGGTGGAAAGCCTGCCATCTGCAAGTTTATCTTCCGCTGAGCAGTCAGTCACTGACCCTCCAAAAGAGCATGCTCCTTCACATGCACTCGAAGACAGTCAGCCTAAAAGAGGTGACTGGCCTTGTAATGAGTGTAATTTGAAATTCAAATCTAAAGGTTTTCTAGAGCGTCATAATATCAAGCAGCATGGGGCTGCCTGCAAGTTCAACTGCCCTTATTGTAAGAATATCTTTACAGATGCTCGTAGCCTCCGCTTCCATCACAAAACAAAGCATGCTAAGAAGAAATGGCTGCTTTCAGATTGTACAGCTGATAAGTCTGCACAGTCTGGATCCACTGAAACTGATGGTGTTGACACTCCTCCAGATCCTGTAGCAAATGCTGATTCTGCATCTTCTGAAGTGGTCAAGAAATCTGAAACTCTGACATCTAACTCATCCCAACTGGTGGAAAGCCTGCCATCTGCAAGTTTATCTTCCGCTGAGCAGTCAGTCACTGACCCTCCAAAAGAGCATGCTCCTTCACATGCACTCGAAGACAGTCAGCCTAAAAGAGGTGACTGGCCTTGTAATGAGTGTAATTTGAAATTCAAATCTAAAGGTTTTCTAGAGCGTCATAATATCAAGCAGCATGGGGCTGCCTGCAAGTTCAACTGCCCTTATTGTAAGAATATCTTTACAGATGCTCGTAGCCTCCGCTTCCATCACAAAACAAAGCATGCTAAGAAGAAATGGCTGCTTTCAGATTGTACAGCTGATAAGTCTGCACAGTCTGGATCTACTGAAACTGCTGGTGTTGACACTCCTCCAGATCCTGTGGCAAATGCTGATACTGTATCTTCTAAAGTTCTTAATGATGTTCACACTACTGCAGATTCTCAACTAAGTGATGACATTGCTGCTTCTTCTGACGTAATGGGCAAATCTGAAACGCTGAACACTACCTCATCCCAGCCAGATGGGCTGGATTCTATTAGTTCTCAGGCTGAACAACCAGTCACTGACTCCTGTGCTGTTTTTAGAAGTTCTTCGTCTTCCATTGTTATTGGCAAAAAGTTTCGGCACTGCAAGTACTGTCAGAAGCCTTTTAAAAGAGGTATTGACTTAAAAAAGCACTATAGAATTAAACATCACAAAAGAGCTCTCGCCATGCATTCTGTTGAAGATGTTAAGATAGAGTCTGGTGCGTCATCAGGTCCATGCAAAGACATACGACCTAACGAATCTGTTGATTCATCTGAAATAGGAGTCGATGCAGAAGGGGCATTTAAATGTACTGACTGTCCTTTGACCTATAGAACCTTTTCCTGCCTGAAACGGCATCGAATATTGGTTCATGCTGAGCCAGCAAGCCATTACTGCAGCATTTGTGGCAAAGGGTTTTCCTACCCTCATTCCTTGAAAAATCACTTTATGACTCATTCTCGAGGTGTTATAAAATCAAAGAGATCTGAGAGACGTGTCAAGTGTTTTTGTGAGGGTCCATGCAACAATGATGAGCATAACTCTAAAGATAATGATGACCAGACAGTGAATGAGCAAGAAACTGCTGCTGCTACCAATACTGTTACATCTGGAGCTGTTAATGAGGTTGCAGTAACTGTAACTAATCAATGTCCTGCTGATAGCTCTGTACCAGATAACATGATACAAAACTCTCTCACAGAAATTTGTGCCCCTGTAAAAGCAACTGAATCATGTTCAGGTGAGAGTACTGAAAACACCCCTGTTCCAACTTCTGGTGAGCGACGTCACCTGGCACCGAGCCCAGGAAGTAGTGAAACGAGAACTGATGAAGTTTCCTCTGCAATCAGCAGTGAACCTTTCTCGCAACATTCAGTTCCCTGGGAACATCCTGTCTCAGATGGCTACACTGCTCTTCGATTTGATCCGGTTGCTGCTGCAGCACCGGGCTTTAATACCAGTGAGCCAGTGCCACAAGCAGACTTCTCATTCTGGAATTGTGCTTCTGTGAGTTCTGCACCGTTTCTGCCCAATGGCCCCGGCGCTGCCGTTCCTGATACTCCTTGGGCACCACCATTGGAAGAAATGAGAGCTGTAAACGCTTGTTCACTTTGTGGATTATGCCTTCCCTCATGGTATGCGCTTCAAGAGCACTATTACAGGGCCCACTCTTACCCCCACCCGCCGCAGCCAGAGCCTTACCCTGCTCCTCAAACTGTTCCTATTCCTTGGCTGAGCCCATGGCAAACTGCTGCCCAATATCAGTCTGTGGCTCAAAATGTCTCCCCCATCAAACGACATGACACCTCTGCTTCCTCCTTCGCAGAGCTGACAAGTCTCAGTAGCGCTCATTGCTCTGTGTGTGGTTTGGGTTTCCCCACCCTGTCTGCCCTCCAAGAACACTATGCTGCACACATGGCTCCGCCCCCACCGCCTTCATTCCCATACACTGGTTTTTATTAATCGAATACCCATGTGTTCAAAGTGATAATCTGTGTTATTTGTAAAGCTGCAGGTGAAAAATTGTGTAGTAGCTGTAGGATTGGACTGAAAGCCAATCAGGTTGTCCGCTAGACATGTAATTGTTGTTTGTATATGTTTAACGTGACCTATGTGATATAAATCATAATTTAAGTTAAGGTGAATGACTTGTAAATGATGAATGGACATGGAAATGATATCATTTTGACAGTATTTTGGGATTCATTATGTTTTATTAGATGATATTTTGTGGGCCCCAACAAGGAGTTTCTTTGGCAGCCCATCTGTTTTTAGCTTTCAAATTTCCATCAATTATCCGTATTGTAGCAAAGAGGACTGAGGAGGCATTGCCCTCTTTTTTTCTGCTTGGTGTTTTTTTTTTAATGTGTTAATTATAGGTTCAATTATTTTTACCTGTCTATGATTCTAGAAGCAAGCTTTGTTGAAGAAATATGCTCCTAGAGACTTGTGGATGAATTAATTCATTGCTGTCAAATGTGTAATGTTTGTAAGAGCTGTCTGACTTTATTAGTATGTCTGTGTGTTTTTTTTTCTTTGGCACTGCCTTAATAAACTGTTTTTTTCCCCCCAATTACATGATTTTTAAATGTTTGCCTTAATCTTTTGACCTGAAGCATCTCAATATGGGGGAGGGGGTCTTTAACAAAAAAGAAAGAGCTTCCATTTCAGTTTTCCTGAACTTTATTTCATTGTAACTCAAAATCAAATATTTAGGAGATAATAAACATTTTAGATGAAAAACAAAACAGTGCAAATTATAAAAGAAAGACAAAAGACATATTAAAGAATAGCATGTAGATAAATATACAAAAACAATAAGTATAGTTTCAATTAGAGCAGTACAACAATAACATTGAACAATAGATGAATATGTAATCACAGTTCCAACTACCTCAAAAATCTTTTAACATCTTACAAAGTACAATATGATGGCTACCTTAGAAAATAGTTTAAATCATTACAATGTAACTTCATGACAAAAGTGTTGATATTATTTCATAAAATATGGAATTCATGACAAGTAAAACACTAGAAAAGAAGACAATAGTTCAATGATTAATAACACAAATAAATGCTCTGATTTAAATGAGAATGGAAAATCACAAGTAAAGACAAGGTATGGGAATTGCAATACTCTTACAACAGCTCTTCAGGTACACATGCACACACATACAGAAATAATGCACTCACACACAAACAAATAAAATTCTTGCAATCATACTCAAAAATCTCCCCTGCATTGCTGGAGAAGAATTTAAAATTCATGAAGAAACAAAAGTAATGGCACATTACGTAATACTTGGTACAAGTTTTGACAAGAACAAACACGTAATCTGTGTGATAAGTTAAAAGTCAGGAAGAGAATATTTGATGGATTCAGGCATTTAGTTTTCTGTCTCTTACATATAATAAGGTGTCTGGAAAGTATGCCTAACAGACTAGCACTATCCTAACACAGGCTTGAAATAATAAAATACTTGGACTTTGTTAAAATAGGTAATAACATCACTGGCTGAGACAGAACAATGACAAACACAAAAATTTCACACAAGGAAATAGAATTTCACAGTCAAAGTAGCACTGATATGCAAAGATACATGATTCACATCACTGTCAAATTAAAAAACTTGGGAGTCTTATTGGTGCCTTTGATACCCCCACCTTCCCAAATGGCAACAACTCCATCTGAAGATGATGCATAAAGATGTTGAGAGTCAAGAGAATAGGTCAGGCTGTTAACAAAAAGTTAAATTAGTTTCCCTCCTGTCTTCAGTAAATGAAACAAAGTTATGCACAAATCAACTGCACTCACCTAACAATGGGGAATGTCAATGCAGGTGAACTAATCTCTCTCACTGGTGTCAGATCCCATGAGCTCCACAACCTGTAATTTTTTTAAACATTTGAAGTTGGCTTTGATCAGCTTCTGAAAGAAGCATTGATATGAAAATTTAGGTAAGGACATATCAACTTACCGGATATTGCCGTTGAACAAGCCAGTAGCAATTACATTTACTGACAGACCTTCCGGAGCAGTAGAGAAGCACACAGCAGTGATTTGCTCAGGGATATTGACTGTCCCAACAAAGACAGCATTTACAGTATGTAAGGAAAAAGATGAGCCTTTGACTAACTGAGATTGGTGTACACTCTGTGGTTTCTTTAAGTTGCCATTTGACTCATGCACTTGTCTTGATCCTCTGCCTAGTTTTGGCAAGCCTTTCAAAGACCACGAGTAGGAACGAGTGTTCCTCAATTGCTCTGATTCCCTTGAAGCGTCCACTTCATTCAATACTTCCCAGTCGTCTGGTACTCCCGGAGAGGGAGAGTCCGTGTCTGAAGTGATGTCTTCTCTCATATCCACCGGAGAAGAGCTTGGCACAACATACCATGGGTTGTATGAATGTTGTGGATCAGTGGGTTTGTCTGATTGCAGTGATGTGTGACACACTGTGACAATATCTCCTTGGGTTTCACTCACACATACTAGACTAACAGGAGACCCCAGATGAATACTTCGTATGTATGACAAACTGTGAATTGAAGGAATCAATATAAGTGTCACCACTTCAGGTGTTATCAAGAGAGAGAAAAAAAAAGTCTCAGTACCTGTTTAGGTCCCAAATGATGGCTGTAGAGTCTTGGCTTGCACTCACAGCAATACTGAAGCTTCGACTCAGATGAATTTTAAGCACAGCGCTTGTATGACCAAGCAGTGTAATAGGATCACTGTTGAAGTCGAGCTGACCCCGTACCGCTTCAAAGTTATAGCGGTACACAACCAAGCGACCTGACAGATGGCCCATCCATAACTGATGGCAGTCAGGCACACTGGCACAAACACATATCTGCAGAAAATCAGAAAAATGATAAATTTTCCATTTTTCCCATTTTATTCTGGATATGACAATGTGGAAACCATAACACAAATGTACCGGATCCAGTTCTGGTGCCCTCACAACGGGGAAAGGTGGCAGTTCCTTTTTCAGTTTAACTCTGACAATTGAATCAGCATGGCCCCAAGTGGCCAGAGCAACATTTTGGACAACTGAGTTATTTACCAAACTCAGGGCTGCAATAGCAAAACAGGATGTATAACTCACATGAAAAATCTTTTACAAGAAACAAACCTAAATTTATATACCTTTCTCTTTAGAATAACACAGCAAGATGGAAGTGTGTGGACCCAGACCAAAAGCATCATTCGAATGCAGAGGAACCAAGTCGGCAACCACAGTATGGTTCTGATGTTTGGCTACCAGAACCGGGTCTGCATCAGCAGGTGATCCAACATAACTGCCCCATGATAAACCGTGGACAGAGGGGAGGACTAGAGGCTGCCAAGCAAAGAAACACAAAGTTCAATTATATGTTTTGATTTCAGAACCTCACAGAAAGTCATGCATTAAACGTACGACAGAATGGCTGTCAGCCTTCAGTGTGAGCAGTTGCTGTGCCATTGGATGTAGGGAGCGGAATAGCTGACGAGGCATCTGTCCATAAGTCCGCACCATTGTTTCTCTAGCTGTTCTTTCTAGAGGGTCTTTTATACTAGATACATCAAATCCACAATAAGTCTAGAAAAGAAGGGAATGAATCAGGTTGTGAGAGAAGATCCTTAAGATCGTAACTTTATTTTTAAAAAATGCTGAAATCAAAGAAACTTACAGCAGGATGAAATACATTGATGGCATCCACAGCTGCTTTTCCTGACTGCTTGTAACCAAATACAAGGTCAATCCAGTGAGGGAGATTTTCTCGGACATAAGCTGATTCCAGAGCTTGCCGGTGAATTAAAATAAATAAACGTGGATCATTCAAACACCATGATGGAAGCTGCACTGAATCAACCCTTTCTCCACTTTGCCGCACTCCGAAATCAAATCCTGTTATAGAGGTATCACTAAGATTAGAAATCACATGTATAGGAAATAAGATTAAGAGTAATTAAGAATAGCATTTACCTTCATGATTAATCAGAAATTCTGGCAGAAAGAAAAATTCTGGAATCATCTCCTTTACATCAGTAGTTGAATCTGAACTTGTAAGACGCCATGTGGTATGCAGGGAATGAAAAGTTCGATCTGGCAGGTCAAAGTTGTCATCTGGAGAAACAAGATAAACATGATATGTAGTGATAAAACGCAACTAAAGCAAATAAAGGTTTACATGAAGCCACAAACCTTGGTAGTGCAAGAACATGCCAGTGAATGGTGGAAGTCGTACAAGAAAGTGAAGGACAATCCCAGAATTTGAGTAATGAGATCCATAGTGGTATGGTTCATGACGACCAGCTGAACCTAAACCTTCAGAGAGCTCCTGTTTTACATACTATATGGAAAAAATCAAAATCAGAAGATTAAAAAAAAGTAAGGGAGCGGTGGGGGTGGGGGTATATAGTATAAAAAAACGTGTATAAACTCTGTGAGAAACGTACATTATAGGTATCAATATAATGTTGTTCGTTGCACTTATTTTGGATTGCCATGGGTTTCTTGAAATTACGAAAAGACTTTGCATCATTTAAATCAAGGACAGTGGACGTGTAGTCACCAAGAACAAATGGGACAACTGGGTACTGCATAAGATCATTATAAGAGCGCCCTGCCATCTTGTTGAGCTGAGTTAAGTAGTCCCAATTACTGATTGTTCCCTCACGCCACATTTCAAGGGCATCAGGTAGATTTTCTCCTTGCATTCGGTTTACTAGCTCACATTGGGACAGTTCGTGCAAGAAAGCATCCCTTTCCTAGAAAAGTGGTTAGTCATTTGAGGCACCAAAAAATCAATATGGAAAATCAATTTTTTTAAAAAATGCGTTTTTACAAACCTCAGCTGACTGAAAAGCAACAAGATATGTTCTACCATTTAAAAGGAAGATTTCAAGGGCTCTCTCTTGCAATTGGTAGCGCCTATTGATAATTTCCTTCACATCTTCAAATTGCCAAGCAGTTGATGATAAGTCCAACCGCCCTGCATCCGCCTAATACATCAAAAATGTGAAAAAATTAAACCCTAATAATAGGCCAGTCCATTTATCAGAGCAATCATAACCACACAGCTTACTTCACATGTGTCTGAACTAAGACTATCATCAGCAACAAAGTAAAGGCAGCTCTCTCCAATCAGTAGTTCCCCTGTGACTTCACAGGCAGGAGTTATAATATTAGCAGTGCACATGTACTGGATCTTTTCATTAGTATGTAGCCTGTCTTTCATGACAGATGATGTTGATGATGCATTAGGGTCTCTTTCAAATAGATACTGAAGGGGAGCTGGTCTTTTTAAGTGTTCTAATTAATTAGAGGGGAGAAAAAAATTCAACATATACAATTCACTACTATAAAAAAATACTGAAATAGTAGCAAGGATGGGTTGTTGTTATACCAAGCTTCTCCTGATGATCGGGGAGTACGAACTTATCCTTCATGTGCAGGTGGCATCGCTGGAGTCTTTTCCTTACTCTGGCAGGGCCTTCAGTGGCATCTAATTGCCACGACCTGGAATATTTCAGTTCTTATAACTGGCTCAGGGTACCAAAACACAAGACAGTCGATAAACACAATACTAACATGGGATATGATTCTGGAAAAAACCACACTGCTCTTTCATGTGACAGCAACTGGATCACATTCTGCCATTTCATTTTCAATTGTACATTTTCATTGAAAGTACTCTTAATGTGCTCCATAAACACTTTCCTCTCACTGTTCTGTGCCTCCACCACACTTCTGGTAGCAGTCATTGCACCGTCAACAAGAACACGATGTAATTGTTCCATTCTGCGTATGCTCCTGGATCAAATTTAAGAAGATCAAATACAGAATTTCACAAAGAAAATGAGAGCTATTAATTAAAAGTGCAGACATTCTCTAACACATACTTTTCCATAGCATCACGCCCATGGGCGACGAAGGCAGCACGCTGTCTCTCCGCCTCTCGGAGCAGCAGAGTAACTTCCCCTTCCCAGCTGTCATGAGCATGGCCAATGGCGTGAGGAGACAACACTCCCCAGCGCTGAAGTTGCTCTTTGAACTCTTCACATGTGTGGACATCGGCAGGGAGTAATTGCTGCTGACCTTGTCCATACATGAGAGCCCACAGCCAAACTGTGAATTTCTGTTCCACCTGGCAGACAATTAATTAAGACAAAGAGACTAATGGGATACAGCCTTCCATTACTACCACCTATGAAAAAAAATAACTCATCATGCAATTACCTGAGTGTGAGTTTGAAGCATAGAAGTTATAAGCTCCTTCATTCGAGGCTCGGATCTCAAGGAATGGATAGTAAACATTCTCATTTTTAATGTTTGCCATGGAGACAAAAGCCATACAAACAACTGTGCACTTCGGACTCTAATAGATTTTAAAAAAATAAAAAATATACATATACATATATACATAATAAAAACCTTTAGATCATTGATGAATAAAATATTGTGCAATACATAGCAATTAAAAATTCACTAAACCTGAGAGTGTCCCTCGCAGCCCACATAGCACCATTCCAGAGCGACTTGGTATCAACACTACGGCGATCAACAACACTGCAAAGTCCTTCCAAAAGAGTAGCAAAGAGGCGTCTGGCAAATGTTTGTTCAACTTCACTGATTGTTCCATCACAAGGTTCTGTGGTGAGTAGAAGAACATGTTTACTAAGAGCAGAGCACTTCCCTAACAGAAACTGATTCTGTGATGTACCTGAGAATGTGAAAAATTCGACTGCTTTTATGACAATGGTCTTAAATCGTTCATACAATTCAGATCTTGACACATCTTTTGTCAATTTAGCACGTAATAAGCTCCCACTATTGGAACTGAAAGAACTATGATGTGATAGTGACATGGACATCATAGGGACACGGAGATGACTAGGATCCAGTGTCCTCGACCAGCCAAGCTTGTCATCATAGCTGGCAGACAGAAGTGACTGTCCTTTCATTTGGGAATTTTGTAGAGACAGCTTTTCAATGATGATACTTAAGGTACCATCAAGGATAGTGCAGTGGGCATCATGTAGCACAGCAACACACCGGGATGTTTTACCACAGCTGTTTGATTCCAACTGATGCAAGAAAGTCAACTGAAGTTGTATATCATTTAAAACCTGCCAAAAAATTGTATAGAATGATAAGTCACATCAGAAACTGTCCTTGGCATTACGCTCTGCAGAAACCTCAGGATATAATACCTGCATGCTTTGGTTTCCTGGGGTGTTCAAAACATGTCCCATAATTGTAAGTAGGAAAACATTGATGTCAGAAATGAGCAGATCTTGTGTGCAACTGCCCACAATATCTGTGGGCTCTGGGGGCTGATGGGCAATCAGCACCAGCATCTTAAGGAGCACCTCCAGGAGTCCCGCCTCCAAGAGGGGTCGGAAAGCAAACTGCACTTGATGGAGAACCTCTCTGATGAAGGCCAAAGTGTTGTGAGCGAGGGCTACATCCTGAACTACACGGGGCAGCAGGCCCAGCAGAGGGGGGAAGGCGGAGAGTTGGAGTGGAGACATGGACAGCTGTTCCAGATCCAGCTGTTCTGTAAGGGACACTGAACAGATAAAAAGTTAAGATAACACATTTTAAAAATAACTAAGTAGAATAACCAGCCCCTTGTTGCTTTCATACCTAATAGTTCCTCTATGCAGGTGTCTCCTCGTTGGGTTACCAGAGCAGCACAGCTCTCGACGAGATCAGGCGTTGCTGGGTAAAGGCCTAACTGGCTGGCAAGTTGGTAAAACCCTTTGAGCTTCATAAATTTGTTCAGTTCATCTTCAGTAGCTCTTTGTAAGTAGGCTCCAAGGACCTTTGGGTAAGAAACGGTTCCAGTTTCAAAGACAACAACAACATGAGGAATTATGCAGCAGGGTGTGGGTGCTGCCTGGGTGGTTCTTACCTTCACGACAGCAGACCTCACACGTGAATCACTGTTGTTGGTCATCACAAGTAATGTTTCCGCTTGGACAACATGATTCAGAACTTGTGATGCCATGTTATCAGGCAGAACAAGTAAGGTGTCCCGAAGCAGAAGAAGAAGGCCTTCCACCACAAGGCACAGAGAGTTGCTGTTATCTGTTCCATTTTGAGTAGACTCATCATTAACTTCACCCCCCACAGTTTTCTCTTTCTCTCTGCCTTTCAGACCTGAAGACCACTCCCGAACATATTCCTTCTCCTTCTGCAAACAACCATTCACTAAAATCTCAGACTTCACTTCAATGATTTAAGCACTACTGATGTTGATACTAACCAGATTCATCTCGGTAGTAAACTTTTCCATGTTCTCAATGTCCTCACATATTTTACCTGCTTCAGCTTGCATTATAAGCAGGTCCGCTCTGTCTAGAAGGTCAGGACGTGTGATAACCTTTTTATCATCAACGACTACCTCCTTGGCATCAGCATCACTGCTTCCAGCTTGGTCACGGAAACTGCCAGCTATTCCAGAGTCAAATGGAGTGAACTCATCACATCCCTCAACCAGATCAGCATCCAGGTCAGAGGCATTCACTTCACTTCCTTCTTCTACTTTGTTGCTGTCAATTACTTCAAAAATTCTATTCTGACTTGATGAAGCAGCTTGAATAAATTCATTTCTGCCATTTTGTACTTCGTCAGTGTTTCTTTTGATCTGAAAATCAAACAGAAACTACCATATTAAACTGTCAAAGGGAAAATTATTATCATAACACTAGGAACAGTTAATAACACAAACCTGCAGATTTGCCAAAGCTTTATTCAGTTTGGATGGATCCACTGGCTGAGCAAATGCTAAGGAATGTTCCTTTCGTTTCAATTGAGGCAGTTGCTTCACAGCTTGGCTCTGATTTGCCTTTCCTTTACTTTCTTCATGTAAACCTATTGACAGTAAATAACAATTATTGTAAATAAAATAGTGAAGACTAGTACTAAGATAACTAAGATAACTAGAAGACTAAAATAGTATGACAAACACAAACCTGAGCGAATCTTCCTTCGCGGCTGCAGCTGAGGTGATACTGAGGGAGGGGATGGTGACAGGAGAAAATAATAACTGGGTCTAACATGGGTTATGTAGGTAGCACTTGCAGGGTGCAACAGTAACAAACAGTCAGCAACAGCCACAACATGCGAGAACTCCGGGGGAGCACCCATGAGGGACCGGACTAGTTCTACCAACGAGCAGCAAACTGATGGGTGGAGTGGTTTGGATTCTTCATAAAGGAACCTCTCCTGAAAATTAAAAAGTCAGATGGCTACAGCACAGTTTTCAAAACTGAATGGACAGAAAGTAATCCCCGAGCATCATAGTCTTTAATACCTTGCAGAATAGAAGGAGAGCTTCCACCAGTCTCACTCTGTTGAATTGAGATGCATTGAACTCTCGGAATGGATGATCATCCCGGAGCAACACATGAAGAGCACGAAACAGTGTTCCTAACACACCACCCTCGTCACCAGCTACAACAACTCTTTCCCAGTCACGCCACGATCCAACTATGGTTGAGAGAAGGAAAGAGTTGACAACAATTGCTTCTGATTGCTGTACAACTCTGAACTGGCACTGTGGGCCAGACTGGTGCTGTAGCACTGGCTTGTCGCAGCAAGCATCCAAAACAGCCTGAAATAAACCAAATCAAGTTTTAAAATATATTTCTTACAGTTGCAACTTGAAAATTAAATTTACCTTCAACATGTGATGTCCTGGTAAACAGCGCTGAGATGCAAGGACTTTTAACAATAGTTTGTGGCAATCATCTTGCACAAACTGTGAAAATAATGATGTATCACTTTGAACAAGTTTCAACAACAAGTATAATGCCTTGCCCTGCTCTACTTCATTTGCTTTCAGTTCTACAACCTAAAGTTAAAATCGATAAATTAAAACCAACAGTTTAAGTGAATGTAGGGTAAACCATAAACAATACCTACCCTTGCAAACAGAAACAGAAACACATGAGTTCCACCCAGAGTGGACACCGCAGATACGAGGCCCCTGTACTGTTGAGTGTTTAAAGGGCCGTACTGGGTAGGTGTGATGGGCAGCGGAAGTTGCTGGCTTGCACGTTGATCTGGAGTAACAACTCTGAATCCTGGCTGTCCTGGGAAAAGGGATCCCATACCTGTGACAACTTGTGGGTACACATTTACTGTCAATGGGTTTTGGGCTGAATATGCGAGGAGGAGATTGTCCTGGAGTTCCTTCAAGTTAGCTGCTCCATTATCCAGCACCGCCTCCCATACCAAGCCAGAATTGAGTATTTTGGCTCCAAATATATTGGTGAAATTGGGATTGTCTCTTCCAACTTTGCAGTCAGTCAGGCTCGTGTGACTGGGCCCAAGACCCACCAAGTACACTGCCCGTTCTCTATTGAAAACGGGACATCGGAAGAGCTGAAGGTTGCCTAGGTACCATGAGCCAAGACCAGGAGCCACAAGTGAGGGATGCAAGGCTGTGACACCATTAGAACACTGCACTGCATGACCAACAAGGAGACAGGTAGGCTTAGCTTTCCGAAGGACGATACCACTGAACTGAAGATGACATTTTATTTCACGTAGGCCATCGATTATTATTGTAACCTGGAGATGCAAAAATTCCAAGGTAAAGTATGATTTTAAGTAGAATCCTAAACTCTAAAAATTGTTGACATCATGCAAGGTCCTACCTCAACAACACTTCTCTTTCTTTGAACATAGTCATGAACATTAAGAGCCAGGTGATGCCATTGCCCTGGGGGGAGGCCACACTCTGTTATACTCTCAGCAAGAATCTCATTTGTCTTGCCATCACACCGGCGTAGCTTAAGATGCAGACGATCAGAGCTGACATCAACCCAAATTTCAAGCATCAGACTATCAGTACCAATTGACACAACATGTAAGTGACCCCTCAATTCAGAATTAATAGTTGTCCTCGAACCTGAAACCAATATTTCAATCAGATACATATGGAGAAAACTGTAAAAAGCATTTGAGCAGCCTTAAACAAAACTAACCTTCCCTCAACCAACTGGCACTTGACATTACACCCCATTCCGACCAAGAATCAGAAAGACTGTCAGAGAGGTGACCACTGTAATTTCGATGTAGACCAGTGTGCTGTGTGTGGTGCATGTGCTGCTCCATTCGAGGTACGGTAGTGTCAGGTACAGCTCCTCTTTCCAGTCTCAGCCACATTGAGATTGAGAAACCATTCAACCAAGCACACCAACCCAAATCAGTATCAATTGGTAGCACAAGGGCACACTCTGACCATGCTGATGGGGTTTCTGTTAAAATTTAAAAAGTGTAAGTTCCACAGCACTGATCTCACAACACTGTTAGAACATCATAGACTTCGTAAAAAGAGACAGCCTTACTCGACATCAGATGTTGAGACCGAATACTTTGTGCCAAGTTGACGGCTGCATTTGAGGATCTTGCACCATCACTGGAGCCCTTGAGTGCATCAGAGTTGGAACTGCTCCGGGCGCTGCCATTTCCACTCAAATTGGCAGCCAAGCTCAGCAAGCCACTTATTTTCCTCTGCGGTGATTCAGGAGTACTTTTTCCTGATTGGTCCACATCAGCCATCGTATGGCCCATAACTGAATGGGTCGAATGTGTTGCCAGGGGAAAGCACAGAATGAAGTTCGGTTGCGGTCTTGCACTGGTGACCAATGTTGTTAAAGGCTGCAGCAATGATTCCTAAAATATGGACATTCAACAGGAATATAAAATATATTTCGGTATCAGGCAACTGCTGGGCAAATTTCACTTCAAGAAGCTGAATTTTGTGAGCATACCAATGGAGGGTTTTCTCCCTTGAAGAAATGAAGGTACTTTGACAGTTCTTGAGATGTAATACTATGCTGAGCTAACAAGGACACCAGCTCTAAAACAATTGACTGAAGTTCTGTGAGAAATAAAAAAATTAAAAAACAGAAAGGAGCACATTTTACAAATTAGATAAGACAGACCAGATATGTGTCTTTAAATTATAATGGTAAGTATGAAATGTTGATCAAGACAGAAATTTTCTGACCTTGCAGTTTAGGATTGACAATGGACAGGAGACTGCAGAAACCTGTTAGTAGAGTGTCAATTAGACCTTCTTGGGAGAGAACCATACAATTCCGTCCACTTTCTCTACAAAGTGCAACCATTCTCTGAACCACATGAACCTGCGTAATGTTTTTAAAATTAAAATGTGGGATCATAGGAAGATTTGAATCAACTATTAATGTAAGAAAAATGTACAATTAAAAAGTACCATGTCAGACAGAAGTTGAGTTTTAAGGACTGAACTTTTATCCTTAAGTCTGTGTAGAGTAGCATCCTCACTGCTACATTTTCCAGCAGAATTGATCTCACTTGGTTCATCAGTTGGGGTGTCTGATTCTTCCGATTCTCTCGAATGTGACGGGATATCTGAGGAGAGCTTCTCCAGCCTTGAAAAATATTAAATGTAGTAGTAAGAATCCATGCTCAAGAACTGAAACTGATTTGAGATTATTTTTTTTAAATGGTACTTACTCTTGATACAGATGAATCAGCAGATTGATAGATGTTGAACACAATTTGGGATATGATATGACATTAATAAACTTTTTGTCACTTGAGGAAACTGTTTTGTTTGTGTCTCCTGAACCAGCTACATTCTGTTGAATGCCCAAACTCCCCGATGTGCTAGAGTCATAAGTGACAGCCACTCTGTTGGAACCACATTAAAGTGAGTGTTTCTCATTCTTTGATTACCTCATAGCTTTAGGAAGAGTATCGTGATCACTCACCCATTGGTTTTATTTTCTAATACTTCAATGTCTGCTTCATATCCTTCATCAGCTGTTACATATGGATCTTCTACGGAACTCCCTTCTTCACTACCACCAGTATGGTCATTGCTCATTTCAAAAGTTTTATCAACTTGAGAATCTCCCGAGTCCTCTTCAGTTGCATCTTCCATGTCATCTGCTTCATCAGGGAGAACATCAGGCACCATAAGTGTTGGCAGCTAAAAGCAGGACACAAATTTAAACAATTAAGAGTGGAACTTTAACAGTACAGCAACTATAGAACCAGGCTGAAGCACAGACCTTTGCTTTGCGAGACGCTGGCAATACCTGTTCTGTGCTTGGTTCAGCTAAAGCACAGCGTACCAAGACATCACAGAGTCGACGCAAACTGCCTGCATTACCAGGACTACGTTCACTAAGTGTCAACACTGGACTTTGACAAAGAGTGCTTTCCAAGTTCTCTATTAGTTTTTCCTGTGACGTGGGTAAACCTTACAAGCAAAGAAAATGACTGTAGTACAAATAGATGACATTTTTTAATGAGCACAGTGTATTGAAAGATTCTTCCTACCAGTTCTGACATTGACAGGTGGAGCTGTCAGGTGAAAAATCAATACTGCCTCTATCAGACGCATGTATAGGAAACTTGTAGTGTCCCTATTTGATGTCAGCTGCTTCCAGTTAGAGCTAGATATTAAAATCTGAACTGTTGATCGTAGGAGGACAAATCCCAGACCACTCATGGAATGTGCAGAAAAGAAGGGACGGAGTAGTGGACTACAAAGTGCCAAATTGGCAGCTGTTTGCCAAAATACAACTACATGCTGAAGCAACTTCACTTGAGCTCTCTTTGAAGTGCTGCCACTTGAGTTGTCTTCTATACTTCCATCATTTATCATAATTTTGTCCAAGAGATCATGTGAATGAAGCTCTAGGCATTCAATAAGTTTCACTAAAGAAGTCAGCTGACCTAACTTCTGAGTAGTTGAAACTGTTGGAACAGGAAATGGTGACCTTGGTTCACCTTTCTTCATCTTCTGGGACTTTTCTAAGTCCAAAATATCCACTATAATTATTATTTCCAGAAGAGAGCAACAAATTTTCAAAAACGGTGGCAGCATTATCAAATCCAGAATATGCTGCAGTCCGCCAAGGGAAAGGAATGTTTCAGCAAGAGGAAGGGAGGACATTAAACATGAAAACGATGAAAGACACGACAACACTATGAATTTTGACACATCTTTCTGGTTGTTGAGAAAAGTCTTCTTAGCTTGAATGAAACTTGGGTAAAAAACATTGGACAAGAGAGCAATTTGGACTTTTTCACTGCATCTTGGTGACAATTTAAGAAGATGTGATGCAGCAGTATGGCATAGTTTGGGGTCATCAGAGCATAATAGCTCACGATAGAAATCCAGACAACTCCAATTACTTTGCTTGACATCAGAGTTTTCTGACCTATCACTAGAGACTGAAAGCGAAGAAAATTTCTCAGCATCCGTTTTATAACAGTCTCTCCTCTGAGGGTCTGTTAATCTAGCCAAGTTTACTTCATCTTGACTGTCTTCTGTGGGAGAAGGCTGCACCGATAGTGACTCCACACTCCTGTTGCAAACAGAGCAACGAAAGTACTCTTTTGCAGGCTTAAGACAGGGGTTTTCAACAGCGCCCAATTCATTGATGACTGTATGCTCTAACAATGTGAAGCCCAAAGCTCGCGCTTTGGCATTCCCTGTTTTCAAAATCTTGGTGAGACAGCTCAGCAATGATTTGGCAGGATAACAGCAGCATGTACCACTTTCTAGCATCATCTGAAAAATGATGATTAAAATAAATACAAGAAACAAAGCAAATACTAACAAATGGAAAGAGCTCAGTTGCACATACTTTCATGAGAGGAACACTGAAATCAGGAAGATGACTATTGTTGTTCAGGATGCGTACAAGAGCTGCAAATAAGTATGCAACATTGCAAGTGCTGCTGTGCTGTCCCATGCCACTTATACTTCCAAATGGGTTTCCAAACAGATCATTATGGTGATGACGACGGGCATCAACCGCCTTGCAGTGTTTGTGGCGCGTCTTCCTGCACTGCAGAGAGTGCACAATGGTGCTTCGGGCTTGCTTTATACTCAAAATTAATTGAACGATAAGGCACACAACCTGGCATACAAACAAGAGCTGTTAAAAATGGTACACAATATCAAAAAATTCAAATTGGGAAAAAAAATATTGTTCTAGCTTGATGTAAAAGGTAGAATAAAACTTGCCTTACGTCCTCTGTTAACAGAGTTTTTTGTGACTTGTGAACCACAATTAACCAGGGCAAACACAGTTTTCTCAACAAGCCGGCCCCCATAACTGCTTGCAAAAAGGCGAAATTGCTCCTCAAATTCATGAATTCTTTCAGTACTGGAGCGGTGAAGGAGTAGACAATGCAGAAAGGTTACCGCACCATAAAGTATACCCATAACAAACTCTTGCAGCCCACATATTTCATCTAAGACTTCTATTTCTGAGGTTTTAGATCTCTTGGCAGACAAAGGATATAGAGGCTTAGGATGCGTTTGATTCGAGCTCAATTGAGCTCCATCCACTTTGGTAATGGATTCAGCTCTTCGAACAGCATCTTCTAAAACTCGAAGCATTACTGGGAGTACACCAGCATTGATGAGCTGATTTATGATTTCAGACTGCAATAAAACCCTGTCGAGTGCCGTCAACAGCAATTGTGTCATTGCCAATTTCAGCTCTATAATCTGCAATAATTTATTATTTCATTAGATAACACTCTGATAGAGGAGGTTGGACACATGAAGCAAACTTACCTCAGTTGCCAAAAGAGCATCCACAGGTGTGGATCCAAACTGCAGAGAGCACAGATTTTCCAAAGCAAAATTGACAGACTGCAAGGAAACCTGCTGGGTTGAAATTAACAATTCTGCCTGGCATAATTCTTCAAGCAACTGCACAACAAGGAGACTGAATTCTGCACAATTTATACTCTGAGAGCAAACTTCACGCATGCGGTCATCAGTGAGATCCTCAGCTGTCAACTTGCTAGACACTCTCCTCATTGACTGAAAGACACAGCATTATGAGTACCAAGAAAAAAGAAAAACCACAGGAAGATCTCCTAAATATGACATTTAAGACTGAAATATTTGAGTGAACTCACATATCTCCAAAATGGTTGATCCCCATTTGACTCATCCTCACTGCGAACTACTGACTCAAAGTAATCAAAGTCCATGGGGTCTAGGCGAATTTTTAAGGTGTTTGATTTATTCAAAAGAAGTTCAGAGGGTTCTTGAGGAGCTTCTGATTCACTTGTAACACTTTGAACTCCACTTCCTCCAACACGCGGACTGTCTGCATCAAAATTACCTACAGACACCATGAATAACAAATGATAAAGTATTCCCACACTCATTCTCAGAAAAATATTTAGAGAAATACTCACGTGAGCGGCGCCTCTGCTTGCTCAGAGAAGAATTGCTGTGACTTTTCATTGTATCAGGTCGGGTCTGTTGTGGACCAGAAATTGATCCAGGGCGAGATGATATGGACCACTTGCGGTAATGAATGCCATCACTAGGGGACACTTTAAGTAATCCTGGTAAGGAGTAACCACGGTGTCCCTGACAGCTAGTTCCTGCAGGGCTATTTCCAACACTTTCTGATAGACCCCAGGTGTTCCAGCATCCGGTCAAGGCTACATATGGGTTTCTCTGGGAAGGGACATGGTCGGATTGTTGAGTTTTAAGACTGGGTGTTGGAGTGCTTATTTTTCGACTTGATGAAGGTGACTGAAGACATACTGGGTAGAGAGATATCAGAAGGGTCGCAAGTTCTGTTCCACAACTGACATCCTGCAGAAAAAAATAAGGCATTGCCAGAAAGCCATTTATTTTAATTGCAGGAATTGTAATTACTAATGGACAACAAACCTGAACACCCAGACAATGCAGAACAGCTAAAGTTCTCCAGCCTCTACCAAAGAGGAAATGTCTTCTAAGGGGTGCTAAGTCTTCGCCATCACCAGGCTGAGAGCATATTTGGTGCACATCAGAGAGTAGCTCACATCCAATCAGAGTGGCTACTCCAGCCAAAGGTCTGAAAATAAATATACGATCCTGACTGCAAAATCCACTTTGACATGCATAACTACTATGATCATTTACAACCCTAATGTTTTCAAAACTCACGTGAAAGGTAAAATGTCTTGGATAGACTTGCCATCTTTAAACTCAACAAGAAACTGAGTGAGAAAGCCATCAAACCAGGTAGATCTCTGCAATGGCAAAAAATTAAACCAATGATAGATTTTGACGAAGTCAGCATTTAATTTAACATAAGACTATGACATTCAGCAATAAACTGCCAAGTCCTTCAAACTGGAGAAAATGAAGTATGCACATATAAACTATTTTACCTCATAGGATGCACATTCTGCCTGGAGAAATTTCTCCCACAGCACTTGTATTTTACTTGAAAAGTGTTGCGACATTTTTATTTGTTTACATAGAAAAGCTCAGAGCTACATGGTAAAATGTCATTAGGTTAATCATGGCATGTCTGCAGAAGGAGATATTAGAACTGTATGAAAATCAAGAAGAAACAAATAAATTTCCATTCAACACGGCATGAACTAACAGCATGACAACTGTGTAGATAATAATTGTCAGGGAGAAATGTATCAATGGAGCGAAACTACAACACAATGCACTCTAAGGTCTACTTCTGATCCTGAGCAACTGAGATGACAACTTTGGAACTGAGTTAAAATATATATTGCAATGGATTCAATACATCATAATGAAATGCATTAAACAATGACTATCAAGGATGACAATAGGCAATCACTAGCTCGGGTCACAGCTCCACAGACAGAGAACATTCGTTTAATTGGAGAGCAGACTTCACCAGGGCCAAAGCCAAGGAAATGAATGAAGTTCTAATGAGTTACATAACCTGAGATGAGCCGTGACAAATATCACGGAATTCCGACCAAGATAAACAATGATAAACTGTCACGCCTTCCTTTCGAGGAGACAAGAGCCTCACGTCCACGTTAACATCAGAGGTTCGCTTGACAGGACAGACCGTACATACCAAAATGCGACCAACGAAGTAGTTATGTAATTGCTCCCAATAACAAATACACAACCTACCCGGAATACTTCGGAGTCAAAGCCTGACAGTCGAGGTAAACATCATGGTCATGTGACATAAACAAAACACATGTTAGAGACAGGGGGCGCCACTCCAAAGAAGAATATTACTATAATGATGATCCATAGCTAATATTCGACAAAAGGAGGTGCCAAAAGTACCGCTCTGTAATCAGTCTTAATTATGATAGTGCATTCGTCATTGGGTTTTTCAATTTTGATGTAATGTAGCCGGAAATCAATGAAACCGTGGCCGCATCAAACCTTCCTCAGTACAACACCGTGCCTGTGCGCACTTGAATTCGAGCATCCGTGCGAAGCTTCGTTTTGAATGAACTTGATATCCTTATACGGTCGATTTGTGACTATATTTCGCTATTTCGTGCGCCCAACTCTTTGAGATTTCGTACGCTGGATTTTGTGGACTATCTCTGCATCGAGGTGGTGTATGAATGTAGTTTGTACTTGAAGTTTCAACGCTTCATCAGTTTGCGACTTCCCATTTGACGTTCCCAGTGGACGCCATATTTGCTATCTACAGAGATCCGGCCGTTTTCGGCCTTACATGTTCATCCATCTGCATCGGCCTCTTTACATCAGGTATGTTTCCTTGACTGTAATAAACGCTAATAATTATTTTGGAACCGATTAACCTACCGGTTTGACACTACCGGTCGCTGCTATCTTCTTTGATAGTTCCTGAGAGTTAAACGGGGCTTCGGTTTCTACAGCTTCTACCCCCTCTCCCACTTCTCTTTGGTTGGCCCCTGAGTTGCTGAAACTTCTGAATTCAAGAAATAACGCTGCCCGCGCGTGATATTGAGACGAAAGCGGATCATTTGTTAGGCTGTACGGACACTTTCAGTTTAATTCATTTCTCCCCGGGGTTTTGTATGTTTACCGACTCGTTTTGCTCATGTAACGGCTTTTTTGTTCCCCAATTGACTTTGCTACGTAGCTTCCATAAGAGAAAGCTCCCCCGACTTTGGTGTGGTCCATCGCCCAAAGTATTCCATTCAATGATCAAAAACTTCCATTGCTGAGTTCTGGCATCGATTGGCTCTTAGAGGCGTTGTGTATAGGTCCGTGCTAGTTTCAAGTTCCTTAACCTTGTTGAGTCGGCCGAGTCAAGCCTTGTTGCGGCTTGGCGTTCGCGTCCCTGAAAATCAGTTTTGACAATAGCGTCGATTGCACTCTTATTGCTTCTAGTGTGTTTCAACCAGTTCTTTGATCAGAAAGTAATCGATTTTGTTCCTGTATTTCTTGTCCGTTGCTTAATTTGGATTTTCTTCTCCTTTCACAGTGCTAGAGGTTTACCTAAGTGAAGTGACGGGTTCAACCCTAATGTGGTAGAACCAGGACATCAACTTTAACGAAATTCTGTGAAGTTACTTGCCACTTGGTGGCACTATTGGACTGAAATGACAGAAGTACACAGTAATCACGTTTTGGGTGGTATCAATATGAACAGCGCGGGGAAAGTGTAAGTGTAAAAAAAAAAAAGAAGTAAGTCTTTGTCATGGTTGTAACAATTATGTTTTTGTAGCTAACTTTTTTCCCATCATTGTTTTTAGTGATCTGGATGATGGAATTGGCTGGAAATCAAAACTGAAGATCCCTCCCAAAGACCAAAGAATTAAGACAAGTGTGAGTACCTCTCTGGAATGAGTTATTCTTTGGGCTTGTGGTGCCTTGGTGATATGTGATGAGCTTTTTGGATTCCCCTTCATTTGCTATAAATGATACTCTTTCTCTGATATCTTGGGTGGTGTGCTACTTCTTTCTAAGTCTTCTTTACTGGCATTGGTGCTGGAAGAGCATACCGCTTGAACCCTGTATTGAGTGTATTATCAGTTGCGCTAGATATTTGAACAGTCCTTTCTGTTTTCAGGATGTCACAGACACACGAGGTAACGAGTTTGAAGAGTTCTGTTTGAAGAGGGAATTGCTGATGGGAATTTTCGAGAAAGGCTGGGAAAAGCCATCGCCTATTCAGGAGGCTAGTATCCCAATTGCGCTCTCGGGCAAGGATATTTTAGCTCGCGCCAAGAACGGCACAGGTAAAACGGGTGCATATTGCATCCCTGTACTTGAGCAAATCGACCCCAAGAAAGACTTCATTCAAGGTTTGTTTTTCTTAACATTTGTTACCGAATTGATATTATCAGCGGAATGCTTAATGAGCTACCTTTCTTTGTTTTAAGCCCTGGTGGTCGTGCCAACTAGAGAATTGGCGTTGCAAACTAGTCAGATATGCATTGAGCTTGCAAAGCACATGGATATTAAAGTTATGGTCACAACTGGTGGTACAAACTTGAGAGATGACATTATGAGAATTTATCAGAAAGGTAAACTTCCAATCATGTTTGCCTGAACTTGTTTGTATTAATGACTTGTCTTGAATGGTTTCCTTACTGTTCATTTGTCTTGTGCAGTTCACATCATAATTGCTACTCCTGGAAGAATTTTGGATCTCATGGACAAGAATGTTGCTAACATGGACAATTGCAGAATTCTTGTTCTGGATGAGGCTGACAAACTCTTGTCACAAGACTTTAAAGGGATGCTGGATCATTTGATCTTGCGGCTACCTAAAGAACGACAGATCTTGCTTTATTCAGCCACTTTTCCTTTGACTGTAAAGCAGTTCATGGAAAAGCACTTAAAGGAGCCATATGAAATTAACTTGATGGAAGAACTCACATTGAAGGGTGTCACTCAGTACTATGCCTTTGTGCAAGAACGGCAGAAGGTTCACTGCTTAAACACACTGTTTTCGAAGGTGAGATTTTTGGTTGTGTTCACTATATTTGCTTGATACATTATGTATCCTAACAATGTTTGTTTTTAGCTCCAAATTAACCAGAGCATCATCTTTTGCAACTCAACCCAACGAGTGGAGCTTCTAGCAAAGAAGATAACAGAGTTGGGTTACTGCTGTTACTACATTCATGCCAAAATGGCTCAGGCTCACAGAAACAGAGTGTTCCATGACTTCAGGAATGGACTATGTAGAAATCTTGTGTGCTCAGGTATAGTCATCTTGTACAGCACAGTTCTGTTTTTCACTTGCCTATCAATTTTTATTAACCATTTTGTTGATGACTTGCAGATCTCTTCACAAGAGGTATTGACGTTCAAGCTGTGAACGTTGTCATTAACTTCGACTTCCCCAAGATGGCAGAGACATACCTTCATCGCATTGGCCGTTCAGGAAGATTCGGTCACCTTGGTATTGCCATTAATCTCATAACTTTCGATGATCGTTTTGCACTTCATCGTATTGAACAAGAGTTGGGAACAGAGATCAAACCTATTCCAAAGGTAATTTTCCAACAACATTTGCATACATTCATTCTTCTTTGGTGGCCTTAACTTTAAACCAATTTTTTTATTTTTGTTCAGGTTATTGATCCAGCTTTGTATGTTGCAAAGTCCCTTGAAGATCATCAGGCTATTGAAGATGCCATCAATGCAAGCAAATGAAATACCAGTGGACGAAGCTGACTTTGCTCTTCAGCTAGTGTTCTTTCACCAATGAACTTTTTATTTAAATTTGTAGGGCAACTAAGTGACTTGTTTATTTTCTTTCGAGTGTACATACTGTCTATAGAACTCTTTGAAAAAATCACCTTGTTACTGTACGAGCCATTGTTATTGTAGCCGTGCTATCATTTGTGCTATCATTTGTCAAGTTTTGTTTCGTTTTGGGGGAAGTGTTGGAAGGTACCGTAACACTCCAGTTCTTATTGGTAAATGAAAATGTTTCCTTTGTTAGATTTTTATACAATTTATTATAGTGAACAATGCCATTGAAATTTGGCTTTTGAGATAGTCAGGAATTGGATTAAGTGCACAGCTCTATGAAAGTAACATTTTACATTAGCAAGTACCTGTGATAATGTTTAACAAATGTTAACTTATTTGGCTCTAATGTGGTTTATTTGACTGAAAATTATGAAATTTCAGAGTGTTCCTTCATCAAGCTGGGCATGAGAGATGTGTATGTCAATTTATTTTTATAACCTGGAAAGGGAGTTAAGAGCAAGGCTGCCAGCCAAGGCAAACTTTCAAGTCATTGGTCAAAGCTGTAGAAACTGTTCACTGATGTGTGTTCACATAACCACCTTGGATCCCCTCAGACATCAGTGTTCCTGGTTATCTTTGTATTATACCTGTCCACCTGTGAGTACTTTCATACTTGGCTAGCAACTATTGCCCTTGGTCCCTCTGGTGAACTCTCTACCGTACTTGTGAGCAATATTAGTGCGGTGGTATTTGCATGAGGGAAGGACTAGGGTTCTTGTTGATCTGTACATGTGTAAATTTGAATTTGTTCATGCCACTAGATAGAATGCATTTCAGTGGCTTTGTGGTGTGATGTTTTTTTGTCTTTTTTTTTTTTGTTCATGGTCCTTTGTTTATTCCCTCTTGTGGAGAAAGTGAATTTTGTAAATGAAGGTGAAAAAGGTGTGTGAATGTGCGTGTGCAGAGTGTAAATAATCAAATATTGAACAAGAACTTTTGAAAAATGAAATGTGAACTTGTGATGTATAGCAATTCATTGCTGATAAGTTATTGTTATCCACCAATGGAGTTTTGGTGTTCTCAAGTTATCCTGTGATCTTTGGGGATCCATCTAGTCTCTAGGCAAGCCACAATGGGGAAGCATTATGTGCCTTTTGACTATTGTGAAAGTTGTGGCTAAAGTATGTCAGAACTTGGACCATTACGTGCACAGATGTTTTAGCAATAAATTTTGTATGTGCTTATCTGTCCAAGTGCGGCTTTCGTCGGGTACCATCGTGCTCTAGGGAGATGAGCAACATATGGCCAGCACTAATATTTTTGTGTTATGTTTGAGGTCCTTCATAACAAAGGTGCTGCTGGTTGTAACTAAGGATGAATGTCTCTCACAGTCTCATAAGTTTTGGCTCAACCTTCTAAAATGGCTGTATATATTCATCCTTTAGGGCCTCCAAATTAAGTCACTTTCATGTAACATGATTTATTTTCAGCATCTTCTAATTCCATTGTTTTATTCAGGCAAGGTGGTGAAGAGCATTCTAAATTGTATCAAAATTTTGATAACCTAATTCTGCTGAATATTTCATGTCAAATTTTATTACAACATGGAGCTTTTGGATAATGAAAGTGACTTCTATACCATTGTGAAAATCATTCATTAGAACTGAACCTGTAAATTTTCCTGTTATCAGAGGTGATTAATTTTTGTTTCTCCTGTTGAACTCTGAATAATATAATTCTGTTGATTTTTATGACTTCTTCCATATCAAGGTCAGCAAACATTTTCATCATTGGTCAAATAAAAAAAGCTCTTCACTGAAAATTGTTTTATTACCAATAAAATTCCTTTTCAACCGTACAACATTATATATGCTACCGTATCATTTACAAATATAAATTTTTGAAACTCAACAAATATGTAGATGCTCATTGCAATTCTTGACCAAGGAGAGAGAGCTGAAAGAAAAATTAAAATCAAATACCAGGCACTTTTCAAATCTTACCAATCTCTACCTTACTCACTTGTTTCAAAAACTGCTTTGCGTTACTGAGCGTTGACGATCCATAAATAATCCTCTTGGCCGGCCCTCCAGCACTTGTTTTAGACTGCAAAGAAAATTGACATCATAAACAATTCTGAAGGTATCGAGGGAAGGGGGGAAACCAGATTACATACCTTCGTATAGTCCACAAGGTTTTGATACTCAATGTAATTACCACCTCCAACAACAAATACTATAGCTTCCTGGAAGGGTGTGCGGTTGCGTGGTACTTGTGATGCATCTGCCACTCGCAGTTGTTTGGGATCAAAATAACGATAATCGTCAGTTTCTTGGGAGGCCTTTAGCTCCATAAGTTCATCAACAATTCTTGTGACAGGCAAATTCTAGACACAAAGACAACTGTTGAGTGCATTTTGAAAATATCACTAACCACCAATAATATACATAAATCTGTTCTGCACTTACATGACGTTTGACAACAAGATTCTTAACACCCTCCATGACAAAAGATGATCCCTGGGACACAAGTTTTGAAAACATGCTTACTGTCTTAGTGCCGCCTCCAACATATTGATTTGGTGTAGCTGCCATCTTGGCATAGGCCCTAAAATACAGGAAGTCAAATTAGTTATAAGAAGTATTGATATCCACTGAACAGTATCCAAATGGTACACAAGTGTGTCTTAGAATCAGGGACAAAGGACCTTACTTCCATCTCTTAATGTAAGAAAGAGGGTTGAGATCACAACCAGCATTCTGTAAAGCAGCTGAGTATCTGTCAAGTTCCACCTGAAAAAGGCAATTGGAAGTCAAATTTTGAAGAGGGCATCTCTCTAATGCCTAAATTATGAGGAAAAATAACATACATTGTGTGATTGGAAAAAAAAATCACAAACCTCTGACATAGAACTGCAACAAATGTAGTAAATAATAAAAAGACGCATTTTGTCATCGGGAGTTATTCCAGCATCGGAATCAGAAATTAGTTCCAGCAAATTGCGATCTAATGCTGCTTTACTCATTATCTTTTCTTCAAGTTCAAAGAGTGTATCCAATCGTCTTGACTTGATAGCATTTAGAATTCCTAAAAAAAAGTAGCAAGCAAAGTAAAATATTGGCACTGTCAAAATGCAAAAACAGCACAACAGTGCTGATGTAACAGATACAAAAGCTGTCTCAAACCTGTAGCAATAGTTGTGTGCATGTCAATAAGACGTTTCTTCTCAAGAAGTTGAGGCAAGGAATTTACAGCACTAGTTAGTTTAGCTGTGTTGTCTGACACCATTGCCATAGCTGCATCACTCTCGTTATCAATACCCTTTAAATTTTTTAAAAGAGAAATTAATATACATTTTCAATACCTTTTAATAGACAGGTAAAAGTAAATTTTAAAACAAACAATACAAACCATGGATGCTTTGAGTTTTTTGACCTCAACTTCTGAAGACCGGTACTCCTCTAATTCCTCTTGAATGGCCTCCGCAACGGTTGGAAATGGGCTGCAATGAAGAATTTTTGTAATTCATTGTAGAGAGATAAAACAATGCACAACTTGGTCTTCTTTTCATCAATGCACAGCTTTTTTCATACCTTCCCTTATGTGTCATCCAAAACCTATCCTTGGAATCTAGATCACAGGCACGAGTTTTGGCCTTGGCTCCTCCAACCGGAGAACGACCAGCACTTTCTTCAACAACCACTCTGTTTAACGCTAAGTCAAGAACATCATGAGCCAATGCCTGATACGTCCATGTATGGTGCAGAGGAGTGGCCATGTCAACATTACGATCCAAAATTATTAATAATGGCCTCTGAAAGCTGAGTAAAGAGAAGTTTTCATTAATATTTATTGGTCCCCTGGTACATTTACTTGAGCTCTATTTTCGAACTTAGTATACTGTACCTGTAGTGTCCTGCCTGAGATGCATCCATCATAAACAAACTGTTACGAGTATCTCTGAGATTCTCCCGCAGCTTCTTGTCTAATTTTTCAGCAACCATTTCTGCTGCATTACCTCTTGGGCTACGAATGATTGGAACAGTCCCTGTGCAACAAATTACAGGAAATTGATCACAAATTGTTCCAACACATCATTGGGTAATAAAAGCAACAGAAAGACACTTACCTAATGTTGCAAAAACTGAGAAAAGACTGTCCACAATTGAGTCCATGATTGATTCCATTTCAGTGTCTTTGATTTCTCCACGGTTTATAGCTATATCAAAACAAACAATCCTTCAAGCTCCTACAGCAATAATTTACTTGTTTTGAAAAAGCATGATAAAAACTCCATCCATAGATACTCATACAATCATGAGTTTTGCTCACCATAATATGACAATAAATCACTATTCTGATGACGTAAAATAAACATGTCTTCTTCTAGAGAGATGAAATTTAGATACTGATCATAAACTTTGCTGATACAAGAGACACAGTTTGCACTCAAAGCTGCTGCAGCTAAGTCTTCTAGTCTGTGCCTACTGATTGGTGAAATGAAGTTAAGGTGGTAGGAATCATACAATCCATTGTGCAAATCTTGACCTATTCGGCCAAGGTTTTCTTCAGTGGGCATGCAAAAGTAGACTGCAGGCACCTCAGGAATGGGATCTCGATCGGAGTGCAGTTGTCTGTAAAAATTAGGAGCTTGAGTAAACTTGATGCTCAAGGTATTAGTTTCTTAAATATACTTAGTGGAAACGGAAGTAAAACTTACACATGCAAAGTAACACCCAGCTCGCGAAGATCTTTAATTGAGACAAGAGGAGATATGATGTCTTGTCCATATCTGTCATAAATCAGTATCTTCCACACTGGTTCAGCTGCTTGACCTCGTCCTTGTGGATCATTTAAATTCAGCATCTGCTTCAGGGCATCTAAAATCACAGACAACCGAAACTTGAAGTTAGAACAACGCCTAATGTTACTGTCAACTCCCAAAATACAAGTAAACAATAACTTCGTGCTCTGCGAGACACTAACATTAAGCTAACATAACACTGACAAACAGAAAGGGAAACCCCAGGTAAATAATTTACAGTCATCATGAGCATTAAATTGATAGCTGTTGAAATATTGTGAGAGCTGTCAATGACCATTTATTCGATGGGTTAGGTCCGAAGGCAACAGAAGTTGACAAGACGCTAATCTGCAAACAAATCGACAGTACTCACTTATCTGCTTTTCCCGTATGCTTGTCATGACTTCTGTGTATTATATTCTTTACGCACGAATATTTAATACAAACTCAGCTGCTGATGACGTGTAGGTGTGTAGCCAAATGCACTGTTTTGGTAGCAATGAGTGCGAATAATTTAAGCAAGCCACAGCCTCTGCGAATACTGCAATCTTTCATTATACGCAGATTCGTAGCCGCCCCAGCCCCCAGCCCCCCCGCGGGAAAGAATGGGAAGACAACGTAAACAGAGTTTTGTCATCTCCTTATCAACTTGTTTTATTCGTCGGGCGGCCTCGGGTCAGAGGTCACAGCTTGTCAATTTCCTAATCCTTTAAATTATCGGCGTACCGCACCGCGACACCCTCGTGCACGTTGCCAACGATCTTTAGTTGTGACCGTCTGCTGTAACGCCCGTCGGTCTGGTGCAGACGACGATTGTTTCCATCTCATTTCGGAAGGAAATCCATCATGATTACCCTATCCCGTAGTCACAGACTCTTCCTCACGGTAAGGTGATGAGTTGTATCTATAGGGCTCATTTTATTTCATATTCAGTGCCATTATATAAAATAGGTTATGGCCACTGATGTAAAATATTTTTTCCTTAGATTGTAGAAAAGGAGTCGATTAGATGCAGAGTGCAGTCCTTTAGATTGTCCAGTGGTTGGACCGGACAGGAAACTCTCAAACAAGATGATCCCGAAGTTTGGCAGTTGGTGCAGGAAGAGAAGCAGCGCCAAAGAAATGGTCTGGAGTTGATTGCGTCAGAGGTATAAGAGTCACCAGTTTCTTGTTCTCCTTCGTTCAGATTGTCATGTGATTTCATCAATAAACTTACTGTCTCATTTATTTAGAACTTCTGTAGCCGAGCCAGCTTAGAAGTATTAGGATCATGCCTTAACAACAAGTATTCAGAGGGCTATCCTGGCCAAAGGTACGAAAAATAAATTATCAGCACAATTAGACTAGCAGGAAAATTATCATTCTCCTGACATGAAAAAAATTAATGAATTACTTTTCCAGATACTATGGTGGCACAGAAGTCATAGACAAAATTGAGAATCTATGCAAAAGTAGGGCTCTTGAAGCATTCCATCTTGACCCAGAGAAGTGGGGAGTTAATGTTCAGCCGTATTCTGGCTCCCCTGCCAACTTTGCTGCATACACTGGTCTGATGCAACCTCATGATCGTATCATGGGACTGGATCTTCCTCATGGAGGACAGTAAGTACAAATTGTTATGTTGTCAACAATTCATCTTTTTATCCTTCATTTTTCTGTTTTGAAAACAACATTCTTTGTCTTATTCTGATTCAGCCTTACTCATGGGTTTATGACTGACACTAAAAGGGTTTCAGCTACTTCTGTATATTTTGAATCAATGCCTTATCGTCTTGATTTAGAGACTGGTTTAATTGATTATGAAAAGCTGAAAGAAACTGCAGTTTTGTTCCGGCCAAAAGTCATCATTGCGGGAACTTCTGCATACTCCAGGTTGTTGGACTACAAAACTTTCCGGGAGGCAAGTGTTAGTACTTTAGACCATCTTGAAATAAGAGTCCACCTAACTTAAAATGTCTATTGTGGTTTTAGATATGTGACCAAGTGAAAGCTGTTTTATTAGCGGACATGGCTCATATCTCTGGACTGGTAGCAGCAGGAGTCATTCCGAGTCCATTTGAGTATGCTGATGTAGTGACCACAACCACCCATAAAACATTAAGGGGTGCAAGGTAGCCAAGTTGTTTATTTAACCAATAATTGTTTGTAAATGAAGCTGTGGTTCACCTTTTAAACTTTTCTGTGGTTCTAGGTCGGGTATGATCTTCTATCGTAAGGGAATCAAGGGCTCTGACCCTAAGACCAAGCAGCCTGTTTATTATGACTACCAGAGTCGCATCGATGCAGCAGTGTTTCCTTCCCTACAAGGAGGCCCCCACAACCATGCTATTGGAGCTGTTGCTGTAGCATTGAGGCAAGCTAGATCTTCTGAATTTAAATCATACCAGCTACAGGTATTAAAAAATGCAAAAGCAATGGCAGCTAGCCTTCTGAAAAAGGGATATTCTCTGGTTTCTGGAGGAACTGATAACCACCTTGTTTTAGTTGATCTCAGATCAAAAAGTAAGTTGAATTGTAATTTGTTTTATTTTATTACCTCATCAGTTGAACAATTTTTCTAATAGTTTTATAAATCTACTTTTTCCTATTTTTAGATTTGGATGGTGCTAGAGTTGAGGCAGTATGTAACTTGACGCACATCACTGCGAATAAAAATAGTTGTCCTGGGGACAAGTCTGCTCTTTATCCAAGCGGTCTCAGACTTGGTTAGTCTATATATCTTGTGGTCCTTTGAGTTAAGTAAAATCAAGTAAAATCAAAATACCTATCCTTTTATGTCCTTTTTTCCATAGGTGCTCCTGCTCTGACATCAAGAGATTTTAAAGAAAAAGATTTTGAGAAAGTTGTTGATCTTTTAGATGCTGCTGTCAACATTGCAGCTGAAGCCAAGAGCAAATCTGGTAATTAATTTTTTCTGACTGTATTTTTTGTTTGTTAATTTTAACCTTGTATTTTTGCCAACATATTTCTTCTTGCAGGTAAAACTCTTAAAGAATACAATGCATTCCTTGCTACTGACAAAGATATGATCTCAAAAATGGCATCTCTTAAGGCTGAAGTTAAAACCTTTGCTTCAAACTTCCCTATGCCTGGATTTGAAGATCACTAGAACCGTGCTCAAAGAAACATTAGAAGCTGAATTTCATGTGTATAAATGGTCCATTTATAAGATGTTGTTAATTTTATATATGTGTCATATGTCATATGTTAAAAATGTCCTCCGTTTGTCTGTGATCTAGTCATAGTGTACTTATACCACGCGTTACTCAGTCACATGGTCTCTCTACTTTTCAAATCGAAATACACGAACCCGCATACACCGGTTAAACGTAAAACTATCTGTGCCACTGGCCTCCCTGTCCACCCTGTCCTTCCCTTCTCCTACCTTCTCCCACAGCCACGCAGTTCCCCCTCCCTCCGAGAGAGCGCGCTAGCATGCGCAGCAAGGAGAAGGGAGGGAGAAGGAAGCTGAGTGGACCTCTGGCTTCTGGCGCCGGGTGGCGCATGGCGCCGGCGCCACCCGTTTGGCGGGTGCCGGTGTGGCCCTCACGTGGAAACTGGAGCTGAAGCTAGTCCGCGAGCCTCGGTTTGAAAAGCTGTCGCCCCGGTGAACAGTTCAGTTACAAACGCGGGTGCAGGAAGACCATGGCGCAGGAGGCCTGTCCAAACACTCGCCGGGACGTGCCTGTCCTTTGCGCTGAAAGGCTGAAAACTACCTTTTACAGCGGCCTAGCCCGGTCCGGTCGCAGGGTCCACTCCACGGCGGAGGAATACTCCCGTGGGTGAGCCGGTGTTTGGCGCTGCGTCCGGGAGAGGTGGACAGAGAGAGAGAGATAGGGCATGGGGGGCGTGCCGCTGGCCGAGCGAAAGAGAGAGAGACAGTGACGCGCCGTATACGCCGTCGCGGTGGTCGACCGGGCGCCAGCCCCGCCCCACCGCCGTCTCCAGCCAGACACGCCGCTACCCTCCCCTCCCCCCCCCCCCTCGCCTATCCCATTCGGCGGGCTCCCCCTTCCTCCCCCTCCGCACCCTCCCTCCCGCATATTCTGTCTCTCTCTTCAGTCGGGCTCGAGCCACGGAGGCGAACGCCCGTTCCGTGCCGGTCGCGGTCGCGTGCTATGCTTCGTCGTCTTGTTTGTTGTGTTGGGTGCTACTGCTAGCATTTTTTTTGTTTATGTGCCGATGCGGGTGCTGTGTTGATGCCGTCTGCCAAAATGCGATGGGCGGTGAATGGTGAAAATTTGTGAAATGCGAGTGGTGCCTCGGAACAAAATGATTGGGATTACGTCGCCGTCGCGGAGATGTTGCGCTCCGGTGCTGTCCGTCCTGTTGGTGGTGTCGTTGCTGATTGCGCCGCCCGCCGCTGCTGTTCAAGGTACCGCCTTGTTCAAATCTGTTCGTTTGCGTTTCCGCCGTATGGCAGCAATATTTCTAGGCCCCGCAGCGGCCCTTGTATTTGCTCCTCCCACTTTCGCCGGCTGTTGTTTATGTTGAGTTCCGGACGTCAATTTTGGGGTTATGTTTATCCCGTCTGGGGAGTATGCGAAGTGGCTTTTATGTATTTTTATGAATGATAGTAAATTGGTAGTGGCCGTATAGGTGCAGTGTATAGTTCTTTTATTCGGTAAATTCCAATATTTTATTGATGTTTATTCAACCAGTTCGAATATTATCAAAATTTACCCTTGAATACTAACATATGACATTTCATTTGACATTTCATGTCATATGGTATTAACAATGATTTCATTGGGCATTGCTGCGAAAGTATTGACCTTATAATTTATGCATCCCCTTTGTTTAGGACCCTTGTTTAAATTTTTTTAACCCCTTTTAGTAAAATTATGACATTGTTTTCAAATTTTAAGTTATCATGACATTTAATTTAATTGTTTGTATGTCATGTCACGGCACCCCTCAAGTCTTTTTAAAACAATCAGAGTAATACACCATTAAAGTGCTTTGATGGACTGGTAATTATGAAATAAACCACCATTTGTTGTCAGCTGCTGCATGTGTTTTTATTGTTATCCAGGAGCAGGGCTGGCATGCATTTAATTGGACAGTCAAATTTTGGAAAAGAATACTTCAGTAGGAAAGAAATGTGATAGACAGTGTTGTTTTTTTTTTTTTTTTTGAAGTGGTGAGGGCAAGCTGGCTACTATTCCATTTCCATGGTGAATGAATGATATTTAAGGTGGATCAAAGAAGGTAGGAAGGGGAGGAAGGACCCCCCCCCCCCCCCCACACCATAAAAAAATCCCCCCCCGCGGCCCGCCCCCTTGCCCGCTTACACACACACACACACACACACACACAGCCTCCCTCGCGGATCGCTGACCGGACGTTGAAATTTCGCTCTATTTATTAATGCATAAACGTCACGGACGTTTTGGACTTGGGCCAAAGTTCGAGGACGTCGACAGAGGGGAGGGAGGGTTTGGGTCCGTGGGGGGGGGGGGGGGGGGGGGCACAGGACGCCGTCTGCATCGTGTGCCGTGTGGTGTCGTGCCGCGGCGTGGCGTGGCGTGGCAGACTTGGCCCGGGACAGCAGAGCAGCGCAGCAGGGGGTCGGCTGGGCCGTGTCCGGCCGCGGTGTGGCATCCACACGTCCGCTTCCGCCGCAGCGTCACGGAAGAAGAAGGAGAGGAGTAGGAGGAAGATCAATTTAGATCGGTGCTCTGATTGGACCCGTTCACAAACCACGTGCCAGCGTCACGGAGTTCACGGGCGACGTACACCGCCCCTTTTCCCTGCGGTTCCTTGCCCCCTTCCCGCACACTACATTGTGTGCTTCTGTCTCTGTCTGTCTGTCTGTCTGTCTGTCTGTCTGTCTGTCTCTCTCTCTCTCTCTCTCTCTCTCTCTCTCTCTCTCTCTCTCTCTCTCTCTCTCTCTCTCTCTCTCTCTCTCTCTCTCTCTCTCCTCCGGGCCTTGCAGCCGAGACTCGCAGGCCGAGCCTTCACAGCTTGGGGCACACACCGACCCGCGGTCGTATTTCAAATTGTCAAGACGTTTTCCCGCCGTTTTCTCCCCTTTCGTATTCACTTGTTTGAGTTGGCATGCAGCGCGGCGCATATGCCGCCGTGTCGCTGGGGCCGCTGGGGCTCTGAGTCTCTCTAGCTGCCCCCCCCCCCCCCCCCGCGAGGGCAGCGGAGATCGATACCATTTCAGTGGGAAATATTGTTCGGTTTGACGTTTGAATTGATGCGATGTGTGGTCGGGCGGTCGGCGGGCTGTGGTGGCGGTCGCGGGTTCGAGACTGGCTCGGGGCGGCGAGGTGTGTATTTTATCGTGTTTTATACGCCGGTGCCGGCCGGCAGCCCAGCGGTGGACTCCTGGCCCCGGCTCCCGGCGGCCCCCGGCCCTGCTCCTGGAAGCATGGCTAATCTGCAGGACGTCGCGCTGGTCGCGTCCGCCACTGGAATTCGGCCCGTGCGCGGAGAGGGCGACGGTTGGCTACCATTGGCTACACTGTTCCGATTCTCCATCTCCCCGGGGCACCGCGTGCCGAAAATAAATCTTTTTTTTTTCTTTTTTGCCGCCGCCGCTGCCGTGTCGGTGGCAGTGCGGGCAGGTGCCCCCCTGTCTGTCTGTCTGTCTGTCTCTCTCTCTTTCTCTCTCTCTCTCTCTCTCTCTCTCTCTCTCTCTCTCTCTCTCTCTCTCTCTCTCTCTCTCTCTCTCTCTCTCTCTTCTCGTCGCTGTCTCTCTTTCTCGCTCTCTCTCTGTCGCTGTCTCTCTTTCTCGCTCTCTCTCTCTTTTTCTCTCTCTCTCTCTCTCTCTCTCTCTCTCTCTCTCTCTCTCTCTCTCTCTCTCTCTCTCTCTCTCTCTCTCTCTCTCTCTCTCTCTCTCTCCCTCTCTCTATCTCTCTCACCCTCTCGTGCGGGGGTCGCCTGCGGCGGGAAGGAGACGGAGAATCGCTCGTTCGCGCGCTCCTTTTTTCCTCGTATCATTTTCTGCACACACGGAGCCCCGGAACGCGCGTGCTGCCGTGCCTCGGATACCGGGGAGGGAAAAAGTTTGTGACCTGGCTGTAGGCCGAACAAACGAGCTGGCGACCAGCCTTGCGCTGCTCACGGGCTAGGCCGGGCTAGGCCGGGCTAGGCCCGCAGATTTGGTTACCGTCGCGGCCGAAGGCCGAAGCCGTCGGGGTAGGCAGTCCCGGCGAACGCGCGCGTCACCGGATTGCCTACCCGGACGAGTAGGTCTTCTCTCTCGCTCTCCCCGGACAAGTAGGCCGTCTCTCTCGCTCTCACTCCCCCTCGCGAATCGCCTCGCACCCTCTGCTCCCTGCTCTCCCCCCCCCCCTCCACCCCTACAGCGGTGCACATCGCACGACGCGCGCTCTTCCAAAAGTTTCTGCCCAGGCAGGGCTGGCGATGCCGGCTGGGCTGGGCTGGGCTGGCCGGCGGGGGTTGATCGAGGAGGATTGCCGCCCCGGAGGCGGTTTGCTATGGCGGAGCCGAGGGGATGTACACGCGTACAGTGCGTAGCGCAGGGGAGGAGGGAGGGGCCACGCCTCACCGCCGCCATGGACTTCATCAACCCGTGTAGGCATTTCCAGCGAGGCTCGAGAGCGGAAGTGAGAACAAGACTTCCAGAGCGGGTGCTCTGCTCGAGAGCCGGTGTGAGAAATGTGGATGCAGAAGGGCCGCGGCAAATATGGGATAAACCTCCGAATTCACTCAAAACTCAATCCAAGTTTCTCATGCCTGCCCGGTCTGGTGGTGTTTTCGCTCTTCAACTTTTGATTCTAAGACTCGTTGGAAACTGCAGGAAAAGCTCATTGATTTAGACGCGCGCGCGTCTGGTATTTGACACTTGTGTCCAATATCTTATTTGGTATTTGACACTTGTGTCCAATATCTTATTTTTCAGACCGACTAAGTAATCGTGCGCCTGGTTCGAAGTAATGCATTTTAAGAAAAATCGTCTGCTCAGATTCGTCACGTTTTGTTTTTATCGTTTGCGACTTGAGTTATTGTCATGACGTCCTGAGGAGGGCTTGACTCTGCCGGGGATCCAGATTTTTGCGCTAACGACCGTCGTGGGGCCCCCCGGAGGCATGGCGGCCATGGCACGTTTGTTGCATCGACCTCACTATATTTTTCCCGCCCCAGTCTCTTTATTTCGCCCCTGTCTTCTTTTCGTTTTCTATTTCTTGTTTCGTATATGCGCGCGCCGCCGCCGCCTGCTGCGTGTGAGAGAGACAGGCATAGTGGCCGGGTAGTGGAAGTGAAGTGTCGAACAGTAAAATGACCCAGTTCGAAATTTGTATCTTCCCGCGTGTTCTCCTCCCCCTTTTTCGCCCCAAAAATTGAATGTTGCCTCTGGAATGGCAACTTGTTTACATGGCGAGTCGATGGAAGGGCCTGGCCCCTGCTGGCCTGAGCTCGACTGTTGCTGCTGCTGCATCCCATCAAAATACCGCTGCTTCCTCCCCCACGTTCTATACTTAGCGTGGGAGAGAGCGAGAGAGGAAGAGCCGGCGGGGCGCGCCCGAAAAAACGGGAGGGGAAAACTGTCGGGGGGCGTACAGCGTAAAGGTGGTGCGGAAATATGATTAGGCTTTCGCAGGCGCGGCCGCCACTGTGTCCCGATCATGAACCGCATTGCAGCCAGCGCGCTGCTCCTGTTGTTGATTTAACTGGATGGAACTTCCCGTGTTCTAATACCCCTGTCGCTGTTTGTTTTTTATTCACCGAGATGAACACCTGACGATCGACGGGTCCCGTGATCAGCCTGTGGGCCTCTGGGAGCACTCTGCCCCTGCATGCTTTAGGTAAAAGGGACGAAACAAAATAAGACGAGGAACGTGTCTGTCCTGAAACGAAAAGGGGGGAGAAAAAAAAACGAAGCCAGCCAGAAGCTCCACAGTTGGTAAAAGAAGACGGTGCAGGCGAAGACACAAGATGCACGGGGAGTAAAGCAGCAGGAGAGAGGGGGGGGGGGGGAATAAAAAAATAAGAAGAGTTTACGGTTTGTTTGTTTATAAGGCGGAGAGGTGGGCGCGGCATTATAATATGGAAGGCGGTGGAAGGAGATGGTATCGGGAGCCAATCGAACACACCTTATGCTGCACAAATGCGTTTAACGAGCGTGTCTGTCTGTAGGGTGTCCACCGTTAAAGAAAAAATCGCTGTATCGGACAAAATTGTCCAAAATTCGATTTGTCATTGATGATTTTAAAACTTTGTCATTGAAATTTTACACGTTTTCATTTAAATTCAACATTAAAAAGAAAAAGGAAGTTTCTTCCATCACATCCTTAGGCTAGAGACAAACTTTGGAGGAGTGATGAAGATGATGATTTTCAAATGCGGCCGTCTGATATGTCATAATGGAGTCATTGATCGTCCCTCTGACGATAAACTATTAGCGTCATTTCCCGGTCAGGGTGTCATCGACTGTGTCATTAGTCATCATCGTGGACTGGCATGAATTGATCGCGGGACGGGCGCACAGTCACTGAGGTCGTCACCTTCAAAGGGGCGCGCGCTAGCTGTCCGTGGAGAAGATTGGGTCTGCTGGTCGCCGATTCGCTGAAAGAGAGAAAGGCGCGGGACCTCCGTCCTCCATTTCCCGGCGGAAATGATTTACAAGTGGAGTGAATGCATTTCCACCTGATTGTTTCTGCGGGAATTGATTTGCGCTCATTTCCATTGCGCGTTAGTTGAACGGGAGGAGAGGGGGTCAGTGACCGAGGCAGGGAAAATGGGGGGGGGGGGGAGAGAAAGAGAGAGGGAGAGAGAGAGAGAGAGAGAGAGAGAGAGAGAGAGAGAGAGAGAGAGAGAGAGAGAGAGAGAGGGGAGAGAGGGGGGGGGGGGGGTCCCCTATAGAGGAGGAGGAGGGAATGAGAGCAGCGAGTTAGCGAGACTGATTGTGCTATGGATAGGTGGATGTTTTAGGTAATATATGAGGTGGAGTGAGGTGAATGGGCAAGGAAGAGGAGAGAGAGAGAGGCAGGGATGAGAGTGGGAGGGATGATGCGCGTGGAGGGGCTCGTCGTTACGCCCAGAACGAGCCAATATCGCCCATAGTTTTTTTCTCTCTCTCTCTCTCTCTCTCTCTCTCTCTCTCTCTCTCTCTCTCTCTCTCTCTCTCTCTCACACACACACACACACACACACACACACACTTGCGAATGCATTTGCTGCCGGTGGTACGGCCGTGTAAAAACTTGGACCCGGCCCAGAGAACTCGTACACGACGGTGCCGCGCCATCTTGCCCCCTCCCCTCCCTCACCGGCGCTTTTCACACACCGTGGTCATACGCGAGATGATGAGAGACAGAAATATTCTTAAACGAGTAGGTATAGTGTGTTTATCACGGGCTGTGGACGTTCGATGTGTTGTGTGTGTCGATAGGCTTTTTAGAGAGAGAGAGAGAGGGGGGGGGGGTGCTTGCGTCCAGCCCCCTGTGGAGAAGGGAGGCGAACTGGAAAAGGGGGAAGACCGCAGGGGAACGCCGCGCGAGTGAGAGAGGAGGCCATAGAACAGAGCCGAGAGAGAGAGAGAGAGAGAGAGAGAGAGAGAGAGAGAGAGAGAGAGAGAGAGAGAGAGAGAGAGAGAGAGAGAGAGAGAGCGTTTCGAATGTCAGCCGAAAAGGACTCGTTTCGTTTCGTCACCTCGTGAGAGGGAGAGAGAAAGGGGGGCGTAGGGGCCTCGTGTGGCAGACCGTAGGGGGCCCCGGGGCCCCGCCTAGGGCCAGGCATGCCCAGCAGGGCACCGGAGCTGGGCCGGGGAAGGACTCGGGAAGGTCGCTGACCCCAGCGGGGCACACGGCCTGCACACGGCCTGCACACGGCCTGCACACGGCCTGCACACGGCCTGCACACGGCCTGCACACGGCCTGCACACGGCCTGCACACGGCCTGCACACGGCCAGCCGGCTGGCGTATATGCACCTCACGGCACGACCGGTGTGACAGTTTACGTTGGTGTTGTGCCACCACTGCCTGCGCTCGTGCACGCACACACACGTACGCACAACGGAGCAGCGCTGATGCTGATTGGCTAGTCGGCCCCGCGATGCGCTCTCTGATTGGCCGGCAGTCCCAGGTGCTGTTGGGATGAGCCCGTGATGATGATGATGATGATGATGATGTTGGTGCCTCCGCTTCCGCCGTGGCAGCAGCAGCAGCAGTGGTAGCGGTACATCCGCTGGGGACCGCCAGGTGTGTGGCTGGGCCGGGCCATCTCAATATTATCCACACCACACAAAGGGCGCGGCTGCCCCCCTCTCCCTCTCCCCCCTGCCCATCCCTCCCCCCTCCCGCAGCACGCGCGCAGCGCAGCAGTACTATTGACCCTTCCCCCTGCCTCCCCGCCGCCCTGTGGGCTAACCTACTGCTGCTACTGCTACTACCATCACTATTAGCACTACTGCTGCTGCTGCTACCACTACGAACTTACTACTACTACTACCACCACCACCACTGCTACTACTACTACTACTTCTACTGCTGCTGTGTTTTTGTCCTGGTGTTCTTTTGCGTGTCCCGCCCACATCCAATCACCGTCGTCGCAAAGTGGTCGTGCGTGTGTGTGTGTGTGTGTGTGTGTGTGTGTGAGCGCGAGCGCGCACGCACGCGGCGGGACCCGACCGATCGCAGCGGGGAAAGTATCCTAGAGACCGCCGCCGGCGCGTTTATGAGAAATTGGGCGCGCGGAAGCGCGTTTGTTATCTTCATGTGCTTGTGAATGCGGCCGGGTGTGATGATACGGGGCATTTGCCGCACCATGCACGACAAATTCGGACATGCGGAATTGAGGTGTGTGTGTGTGTGTGTGTGTGTGTGTGTGTGTGTGTGTGTGTTTGTTTGAACTGCGCGCGTGCAACGCGTGTCGCGGTGCGGGTGCTTGGCACTGTGGGCGTGGGCGCTACAGCGCAGATGTAGTATGAGAAATTTGTGAAATGAGTGTGAGCGGATCCGATTCCGATTCCAATCCATCAGGTCGACGCTGATGACACATTCACATTGTGTGCGCACTGTCCGTTGTGTCCACGCGAAGCGGTGGCAGCGGCAAAAAGGGGGGTGGGGGAAAGGGGGAGACTGATGGAGAGAGAGAGAGAGGAGGAGGGGGGGGGGGTGCTGTACCACTCTGGCGGGGGGCTGGACGCGGCAGCTGGCTGTGACGCTCGCCAGACCTGTCTTAATCAGGCTTTAATCAGTAACGTAATCAGGGGTGTGTCCTGCTGCGCTGCGGGGGGTCCGGCCTGCCTCCAGCTTTGCTTTGCGTCGCTCTGGAAGCTGCCTTTGCGTGCGCGCGCGCGCGCGCGCCGATTCGAAAAAAGAAAGGTTTTTCTCGTCGAAACACTTTGGCATGTGAATCACCATGATGGGACGAGGTCGCCGTGCAGGGTAGGCAACCCGCCTGCACTGGTGCGTTGCGGGCAGCCTACCTTCCAGGGGGCGCACGCCAGCGGAGGGCTGGCACGGACAGGGACATAGGCGCAGGACGACGTGCGGAAGCCGTTATCCTTTTGTTCGGCGGCCGCTGCCTGCTGTGTGTGTGTGTGTGTGTGTGTGTGTGTGTGTGTGTGTGTGTGTGTGTGTGTGTGTGTGTGTGTGTGTGAAAGACACGGGCTATCCTCCGCCCCCTTCTACTAGCTCCCCCTACTATGCAATAGCAGGCAACACCACCTCTCCACCGAAGGCTCATCTGGCCGATAACACTGGCTGCGACGCGAATAGTATCTCCAGCGGTAATAAAATGAAAAGTCATAAAATGTGGCGATACGGCTGCTGCCCCGGCAACGGCACCTGAATGGCACATCGGGGTAGTCCCGGCCGCTTGTTCGAATAACACTCCTCCCCTTCTTGTCGTGGCCTTGGCAGCCATTTTTTTTTCTCTCCCCGTTTTGTCGAGTCAGCGAGGTCGTGAAACCCAGCAAAGGCGCCCGGGCGAGCTCACCTGATGATGCATCGGCGCTGACCCAGTGGCGGGCGACATGCATCGACTCGGGCGCCAGAGACGGCCAGTAGCGGATCCAGGAGCGGCTTCAGGGGGAGGCAATGTCAAGCTTTTTGCCTACTTACAGGCGGAAAAGTTACACCGGTTGCCTACATTTCCGGCGCCCTTCTGAGGCCCTGACGTCCCCATCGCCCCTCCCCTGTATCCGCGCCTGGAGACGGCCTCACCTACACTGCTGCTTCTATTCCTTTTCTTCCACATTGCACATGCATAATTTTAAAAAGAATTAAACAAAATTGACGTGGGCTGTTCAGGAATCACACCTGCTCTATGTAGCGAACTTTTTTTTATTTTCATTTCACGTAAAGTGGCCTTTTTTTCTCTCTTTGATATGCTGCTTCTGGCTTCTCTGAAAATTAGTGCGCATAGAGGCACCTGGGCCCGAGGAGCCGAGCACTTAGGCCGTCAGGAGAGATATCCCGCACGGGCACATAAAAAGGCCGAGGTTATGGCCCCCGGCCGCCCCTGGCTACGCACCTGCTTCTGGTACTCATGTTTCCGCCTCAGGGCTGTTCGCAAATTTCGATATCACCTCTGGATTTATTACGGGCGGGGATACGGCAGAGCGGCGCGTCGCTTCCCGGTGACTTTTCTCTTCGCTTCCGCATCTTTCTTCTTCCTTTCTTTTTCTTCATAAAGATGCACAACCCCCGCAAAGGCAAGGTTTCCTTCAGATGTGCTTCCAGCCGCTTCCAGCCCTCGTGCCCGCCCGGTGTGTCTTATATTGGCTGCTCTGGCGGGAGGGGTAGGGGGGGTGTCCCAGCTCGCCGTAAACAAAAGTTTGACCTTTTGTTATTTTTATCGTCGATATCCAAACTTTTTCCCCCGCCGCCCTCTCGCCTGATTGCTACTTCCATTTAAAGGTAGGCGCGGTGTTCATCGCAAGGGACAGCAACTCAGAATGTCGTTCTAAACTTTAATTTTAAAGGAGTCTTTAACAAAAATTGAAATGCCATTTGTTGTTTTTTTCACTTGGCTAGCCTCAGGGGCCGGCCAGTTTATTCTGTCCACTTTTGTGGCGGACTGTACTACGCTGGGCGGCGCAACACACTGCCCTGCAAGGCTTGCTGGCGCACACTGCAGAGATAAAAACGACCATTTCAGCCAATTTGGAGCGGACGGGGACTTTTGTGTGGCTGTGCGGGTGTGTGTGTGTGTGTGTGTGTGTCTGTGTGTGTGTGTGTGTGTGTGAGGCCTATGTCTTTGGGCCCACCTTGACTTCCTTCGGGGACGATGCACCGCTAGCGAATAAGGTTTTCTTTTCTTTTTTTTTTCCTTTTTACGACCTTGCGGAGAGGGTGCGCGTGCGTGCGTGGACAAGCTGGTGGTGTGGCTGCATCGGGTTTATAGAGGGCGTCCGCATATCCCCGAGAGGTGGCTGGGAAAACTCGTGCAATTTTGTAAGGGCAGTTACACACACACACACACACACACACACACACACACACACACACACACACACACACACACACACACGAGCGTGGCTCGCTAGTGCCTCGTAGGCCACAAAAGTGCACTCAGACTCGACTCAGACTCACTCGGCGAGTTCTTCGCATGCCCTGCTGCCCGGATAGGGTGACCAAAACTGACCCGCTCCAGAGGAACGTTGTCGCAGCAAGTTTTTGCAAGGTCGTCGGTTTGAGTCGGCGGGAGTGAATGAATGAAGGCGGAAGAGGCGAGGTCCTACGTGGAGGTCCCGCTCCCTTAAGTGATTACGTGCGGACTTTAAGTTTGCCGAGGCTTTGCGGGCCAAACGGTTCTCTGGCGGCAGGAGGGACATGGGTTCGAGTCACTCGAATCCGAATCCCGGACCGGGCTGTAAATGGAAGAGTTAGTGATCATTTAATGTGGAATCATCACTTTTGGGGGGGTGACTAACGTTAACCAATATATCGACAGGGCAAGTGTTGATCATCGTATTGAACGCATGATAAACCATCATTACAGTTTCGCGTACAGTGTGGGCCTGGAGGCGTCTGCAGGCCGGCCCTGTGCTCTGACAACTCAATGCAAGACTCAATGTGAAACTCCAATAAGTGACCGCTGTTGCTGCTGCTGCTGCTGCTGCTGCTGTGTTGGTTCATTTATTCCGCTGTCCGACGTGCTTTTCTTTTTTTAACAATTCCCCCCCGTTTTCTGTGTTGCAGGTTGGTGTCTCGGATGGAAATCTTTGCACTTCAGCCCGTCGTCGTCGTGTGTCGAGATTTATTGGCTGGGTATGAGAAATAAAGGAGAACTCGGACACCCAATCAGCGTGCGCGCTGTGCGAGACAATCGGGCACGATTAGTGGCCGCGCCGCTGGCAAAGAGCTCGTGCAGGGCGAGCGTCCAAGGGATGGCGCCTGCCGGGTAGGCAGCCCCGGCCGCTGCGTGCGCGCGTGTCGTGCGGGCTGGCCTACCCCGGCGCTCGCAGGCGCTTGCGGGACGTGAGTGCGCGTCTGTGTGTGTGTGTTCACACGACAGTAATTTTGGCGCAGAGCCGTTGTTGGTGCGGCGGTTGTTGCGGGGCCGTGTGGACGTTGTTCCGACGGAGTTTTATGTATTCACACACGGCGCTTCTTGGTTGTCGTCGGATGCGGGCGCCAGGGACACTCCTGACGGCGGCGGACAGGTGGCGCTGGGAGCGCGAGGTGTGGTGCGCGGTGCGCGGGGAAATAAGACAAACTGCCCCCGAGGAGTAGTGTGTGGGAGGTAAAGGGTCCTACCGGACCTGCTCTGCTGTGCCCCCCGGAGTCCCGCGGCCCAAAACACATCACTCTTCGTCCCTCCTCCGGGCGGACGGCCTCCGGGCCGCTCTGCGACTCCGGCGAAATCAGCGCGAAAGGCGGCTCTGGGTGCACGAAATACGTGACGCGCGGTACGGCGCCTGCCTGTGCGCCATCTGTGCCGGCCGGGGCCCCTGCGGCTGCCCCTGGTGCCGGGCAACGGAGCGCAGCGCCAGCCAGTCTGCTAACGTCTTCTGTCTCTGTATGTTGCGCGCACCCGCGGCCGCAGTGGGAGTGAGACGGAGCGAGAGAGAGACACACACGCCGCCTAGAGGCTGCGTGTGTGTGTGTGTGTGTGTGTGTGTGTGTGTGTGTGTATGCGAGCAGCGCGGCCAGTGAAAGGACTAATTTGAACGCGCGCCGACGGACAGACAGGTAGACAGACAGGCGGGCGGGCAGTAAGAGGCGGTCGTGGTGTGACAGGGCATAACGAATACAGGGCCGGCCGACTCACGTGACAGCGCGTGTACAGTCCCTGCACACACACACACACACACACACACACACACACACACACACACGCTGTGCTCCTGCGGGAGACGGTACCCGCCCAGGTGGAGGAGGAGTATCGAGTAGGCCTCCGATGGGAGAAGCAGGCTCGGTGCAGCAGCAGCAGCAGCAGCAGCAGCAGCAGCAGCAGCAGCAGCAGCAGCAGCAAAGAGGCTTACGGGACATCCGGCCGCTATAGAGCCGCAGTCGAAGAGGTCGCTGCCGCCCGGCTCTGCTGGCGGGCAGCTCGCCAAGCACGGAGAATATGAGAATGTCATCTGTGCGCGCGTCCCTTCGAAAGCGTTTCAGGAAATGTTCATCTATAGCGGGGGCCGTCTGTAAATTACCCTACACCGCGTCTCCGAGACGTCTCTGCATGATAAGAAGCACTGAGAATAACAAGCTGGCCCGTCCCTTCCGTCAACCTCGGTGCCAGTTCCGCTGCGCTCCACCGGCACCTCGGTTCGACAGGGGGACTTGGCCAGCTTGGCCTGCCGGCGGTCTCCCTAGAAGTGCCCGATAGCAGATGTATTTGTTACGATTAAAATCGTTAACCTGAGCCCGTCCCTGTGCGCGCCGCGATGGTAATAGTGTGCGCGCGGCGGCCAACCCTAACCTCAAAAAACAAAAACAAACAAATTTTCATTAATCAAAAATGCGATACAAATCGATAATTGTTGCCACCGCACGTGATTCTACGTTAAAAAAGGAGTTGATCCTCAAAATTTGAAGTTTTTCTATCAACGATAAGTCGGCGTACACACGTCCGAACGAACGAACATAACGCATCGGACTATAAGCCCGGCTCCAGCCGTTTCTGAAGAAACGTGTCGGGACGGGCTAAAAAGAGCTAAAAAAACCGTCGCCGAATTATTTTGGGCGAGAAAGGGATGTTTTTAAAATTTGACGTTACAATTTGACGATTTACAGGATTTGGGATTTAGCTGTTTGTGCACGGTCTCCGCGCAGAGTACTCGGACAGTGTCAGTTGTTGCGCGGGTGCCGTGCGTGCGTGCTAACGCATGTGTGACCTTTGTGTTGTCACAAAGCGCGCGCGCACAGCTGTTGCTCGGGTAACAGCCGGGCCGGGGGTTTGAGGTGAGGCGCGCAGCGCGCGCAAGGAATCTGTTAACCCCCGGATAAGCCGCAGCTGGGTATAAGCCGCGCGTTCACACACAAAAATGACCAGGTTGTCGCACACTTAAATATTTCGTTGAGTTTTGGGACACGGAACAAAGTTAGTGGTGAGAAATATAAGATTTCGTTGTGACAATTAAAAATCGGTTGCGTCGGCGAAAAGTGAGACGTTGACGCAACCGACTTTCTAGTTCTCACAACAAAATATGCTGCGTGTGCCAAAAGTCAACGACAGATTTCGTTGTGACGACTGGTAACAATTTTTCTGCGTGTTTGCAGCACGGATACCGTCTTTTATGTGCACACTGGCTACGCAGGACGGGCCCGGACAACTTCTCACAAAACAAATTGCACGACGGAGATGAAAGGGCATCAGGCGAAGGGTTCAGCAAGGGCAGGGCATGGGTCTGACGCTCCGATTCTCCGAGATGCAGCAAAGATTCATGAGCTCCGATAGCGGCGCGGGGCCGTCTGTCCCTCCCCGTCGGGTCATGAGATTCCCAGAGGTTGATGGGGCACCTTTTCTCTTGTCCTGCTGCTGCTATGCCTTGTTCGATCTCGGGACCGCGTAAACTACGAGAAGCGCTGGGCACACGCAGAAAAATTATTAGATGTCACAAGGAATCATTTTTTCGTTCATTGTGGGCTCATCAACCAATTTAGGTGCGAGAACTAAAGATAATTTCGTTGGGGCTGGGAAAAGTCAGTTGCGTCAGCAAAAAGTCAACTTTTAAAATACTTTTTGCCGATGCAACTGACTTTTCCTAGCCCCAACGAAATCTTTGTTCATACTATGAATATGTTGTTTGTCCCAAAATCATCGAAAAATTCGTCTTGAGAACTTAGATAATTTCTGTGTGCGAAGGCAGAGGGTTTTCAACCAGACAGGGCGAAAGAGAAAAAGCGCGAAATCAAACTGGTGTAGCAACAAACTTGCGCATGCTTGTTAGTAACACGTGTTATGTATTCGTTTCATCCTTTGTATTTTTGTTTTGGCATCGTTGAGCGCTTGACAGCGTCTTCATTATACACGAAGCGTCACGTGACAAGTGCGCCGCTCATGCAACTGATTTGTGTTGCTCTGGCGTACTTTCCATCACGGGCATAAAAGGCGGGAGCGAGCGTCGTCGGGACAGTTTGGTAACACGCTCAATACATCTCTCTCTCTCTCTCTCTCTCTCTCTCTCTCTCTCTCTCTCTCTCTCTCTCTCTCTCTCTCTCTCTCTCTCTCTCTCTCTCTCTCTCTCTCTCTCTCTCTCTCTCTCTCTCTCTCTCTCTCTCTCTCTCTCTCTCTCACTCTCCCCCTCTTCTCGGCCCGTCTCGGGTGCGAGGCACTCTGAGTAGTATAAACCGGCGTAATATGCTGCGGGAAAACGTCCATGACCGGGTGTGCTGGGGACGTGAATATCCTTCCTGCCGTAAAGAGAGCAGACGACACCGGGGGACACCGGAGTACCTGCTCTTGGGTGCCGTCGCCCGCGGGAGTAAACTCGGAGGGAGGACGTTTTCATTGCAGGCGGTGTACAACACGGCGCACTTGGGCTTATTGGCACCTGTTTCTGTGTCGAGGTGTGTGCTCTGATATGACGTCTGTGGACGTGGAGACAAAAACAAAACAAACAAAAACAAAAAAAAACTGCTGCCTGGTATCGAACCCACGTCGTATTATTGAGGGTTGCCTCGGCGGCCCCTTGCCCGCTTCTTGACTGCATGATAACTACACTTTGTGTCGATACGATCCTCGGTTCAACTTCCGCAGCTGGATTGGATGAAAAATTTCTGCCCTTGCCGTCACACGGCCAAGCACGCGGATGTGTGTGCGTTGTGCGTGTATGTGTGAGAGTGTCGATTGGGGTGTGAAAAATTGGGGAACGGTCGACATGGACAAAAGAGGGAGGGGGCGTTTGGGAAAGGGCAAGGAGAAGGGAAGGGAGCGGGGTGATACACGTGTAGTATTGGGGGAGGGAGGGAGGGATGGGGCGGGGCTGGGCTGAGCTGAGCTGGGCCAGCATGAGCCATGGAGGGACCCATTACAGAAATTAACGTGACTTTTAATCATTGTGACGTGGAAGGGGGAGAGAGAGAGAGAGAGAGAGAGAGAGAGAGAGAGAGAGAGAGAGAGAGAGAGAGAGAGAGAGAGAGAGAGAGAGAGAGAGAGAGAAGGGGGGGGGGGGCAAGGACCCTACTCGCATGTGAGAAGGTCCTGCAGTGTCACAGGGGAGACATCAAAAGAAAGGTTTTCGCAGTCGCGCACCTCGTGTTGGAGAGGTGGTTGGTTGTTGTCGCTTGCTTCTTTTCCACAACGGGGGAACGGGGGATGTTTGATACCGCAAAGGGTGCCCAAAGTCGTGCCCCCCCCCCCCCCCCGTCCCTTCCCTCACTTTCCAGCAGTCAAGGAACTCACTTTTGAGCACCCTTTCCTGCAAGCTTGCTTGCTGCGAAGTTGCCTTTTCTCGTCCGGCACATGTTGTGTTGTGTGTGTGTGTGTGAGGGAATAAAGTGGTTCCGCGCTACTTTGTTGTCGTTGTGCGAGTAACTTTGGTCGCAAAAAAAATAAATAAAAAAAGACGAAGTAAAGGAGCTTGGAATAGACGGGCGAGATTTTTATCTCGTCATGCGTTGGGGTCCTTGCAGGATTGATGGGACCTCGATACGTGTGGCTGCTGGGCGGTGCTCTCCGCGAATGAAAATGGGGGGGGGGGGGGGGGGGGGCAGTACTGCTTCATCTCGCCCTATCCACGCGGAGGTGAAGAATCAGAAAAGCAATTTGGAGGCGGCGGTGGCGGCCTTGTGCCGCGCTCCGCGCTGTTCATTGTCACTCCTTTTCTCTTGTTTCCCAGACTTTTGCGCCTCGGATCTAATTTTTTAATCGCCAAGGCCGTGTTATTTTCCGTCTCTCTCACTCCTCCTTGTGCTCGGCGCCACGTCTTAGGACCCTCCCGATTAATTGCCAATTTATTTTTGCTTGTGAAATTTTTCTTTCGGGACCCTTGCTGCTCTGGGCGTCTCTCTAATTCCATCGAAAATGAAATTGGAGGGAAAGGCATGGCCGAGAGAGTGTTAGAATCCGCGTAACTTGGCGCGCGAAAGGGGAGGGGGGGGGGGGCGCCTGCGTCGTGGAATGCGGTAATGCAATGTGAATAATTTCCTGACCGTTGCCGTGGAGATTGACGCTGTAAATAGCGTTGCCGGGGGCCGGTCTCGACGTCAGACGAACGAGTTAGAGAAGTGTGGAATCTCATCGGAGTAACTAGCCAGACAATTTTTCCCTCCCGACCTGCATCGGATCGGCTTTAGAAGTGATGTTTAGCCGTCGTACGGTGGTTATTTCTAGCACTGCGCCTTGCGTATGTGCCTTGATTTCGTGTAACAGCCCTTTCTCTAGAGATAGATGGGTAGATGGAGGCGTCGTTAGCAAGATGTTGACGCCGGGCGCCACACCTGGCCGCCGGCTTTACGCGCGGGCAGGTGCCTAATTGTCACTGCTCGTCCTGCACTGCAAACGTTGGTTTTTCAGGTCAAACTTTATTTTAATTTTTTTTTGAAATTCAGAGCTTGAGAGCGTGGCCGGGCCATGTTGTCTGAGCTTCCTGCGGACACCATTACAGCATATTGCCATACAGCGTCCGATGGCTTAACCGCGCGCGTGTGTGCGCGCGCGCGTGTGTGTGTGTGTGTGTGTGTGTGTGTGTGTGTGTGTGTGTGTGTGTTTGTGTGTGTACCCGGGTGTTATTCGCGGAGAGGATATGAGCGGGGATAGTAAAGTTTGGATGGAGCCGAGCCCGGACTCTCTCTCTCTCTCTCTCTCTCTCTCTCTCTCTCTCTCTCTCTCTCTCTCTCTCTCTCTCTCTCTCTCTCTCTCTCTCTCTCTCTCTCTCCTCACACACACACACAGCGGTATAGGGAAGTGGCATGGAAGAGTTGCTCGCTGTCCGCGCGCACTTGGCCGCTGTATATGCCGGACAAGGGGGAGTGAGGGGGGCGGGGGGGGGGAACCAGTAGTACTAGTCAGAAGGGGGGGGGGGGGTCAGAGAAATGTGCCCTAAATACATTTCATCACTGTGGGATTATTTGTATTCCCGCAGCGGTCTGTCGAGTGCTTCTGGTCGGCGCCATGAGTCCCACAGGGGCCGAAGGGGAGGGGCCGTACTCAAACCACGGAACACTGCTGCGCCGGAGTGAGGAAGGTTGAGGGTTCGAATACCCACGCTGGGCACCGCGCCGTATCGTTTTTATTTTTCAGCCCCTCTCGCCAGGGGGGCGGGACGGGGCGCTGATCTCGGGGTCATCAAAGTGCGGGTGTGTTCGCGCGAGGAAGGGGGGAAGGGGGGGGAGGGAGAGGGGGGTAGACGGGAGACACGCGCCTCTTTTTCAGTGGACCCCTTCTTTTTACGGCCGCTTCCAGTGGCTGGAGCTGGAGGAGGCGGCCGCTGGGACCGGGCCGGGCGGTGCGGTATCTCCCTGAGTGGTGGGATTGTGGGGCCGTGCGTGCCGTGCCGTGCCGTGCCGTGCGTGCCGTGCCGTGCCGTGCCGTGCCGTGCCGTGCCGGGCCGTGCCGGGCGGTGCCGGGCGAGAGGCTTTGGTGTGGCCCAAGACTCTACATGCCATTTCTCTCGCCCCTCGGGGATTTGCCGGTATGGCCTGGCCTCCGCACTGTGGATGTCCCATGGATACGCCATGGATACCCCTACCCCTCCCCTCTCCCCCTATGGTTGGCTTCTGACTGTTCCTGATATGGTGCTTGTTCCTTACACTGACCACCTCCCCCTGGTCCCTAGTGCACACGAAATTGAATTAAAATCCTCGTTTTCATTTTTGAGTGCGGTATTGACCTCGTTTTGTATTTTTGATCAGCGTGTTCCCGTGTGACGTTACGGGGGTGACATCGGTAGTGGTAGGAATGGGGGGGGGGGGGGGGTCTGAATATTGCAAGACCCCCCCCCCCCTCCCCTTTCCCCCGCCTCACACCGCGCAGTCGGAGCCTCATCACATATTGACCGGTCGGTTAGCGGTCGGTTTCGACCACAGCGCAGAGTGAGAGAGAGAGAGAGAGAGAGAGAGAGAGAGAGAGAGAGAGAGAGAGAGAGAGAGAGAGAGAGAGAGAGAGAGAGAGAGAGAGAAGAGAGAGAGTGTTTGTAGTGAAGTGGGAGGAGGAGGGAGCGCAGGCCGCTCACCTCCCGTCTGTGTGTGTGTGTGTGTGTGTGTCTCCGCACCTCGTTTTGGAGTTGGGTTGAAGGCGCGGGTCGTGTGTATATCAAACGACCTCTGCATCAAGTTTGGACGATTAAGTGCGCTGGCGTATGTGTGGCCTTGAACCGCTGCTCATTCACATTCCTTTTTAGGGAAAAGCAAATATGAAGATGTTAGCGGCGAGTACCGAAAGGAAACCGCCGAGCGCTGCCGCCATCCCATGTCGTAATTTCCTCTCTCTCTCTCTCTCTCTCTCTCTCTTGGTTTCATGTTTTAATCCATTCATTTATTTATCACGCGCGCGCGCGAGAGAGGTTCTTCGTCGTTCGTGTCCGATTGGGTCGTAAATATTTCGGGCATAGCGGCAGTAATTGAGCGTACCGCTACTCCCACGCGTCTCTCTCTCTCTTTTCGTCCCTGTCTCTCCCGCACCCACGCACTGCCTCGACCTATGGCATGGTTACGATGATCGCAGCGGGATGTAACCGATACCCCGCTGCTGCTGCTGCTGCGGCTGCTGCTTATACTATGGCGGTGTGCATGTGTGGTCGCGGGTTCAAATACCACACACACACACACACACACACACACACACACACACACACACACACACACACACTGAGTCCTAGCGGCATTTGGTTTGATATCCGTGTGCTGCGACCGACCGGAGTGAAAGCGCGCGGGGCAGTATTTGAACCGACGACCCCGGTGCTGATGTTCGATTCAGTTTAAAGTGTGTACCGGTGGATAATCCCGAGAAAAGAAACCGAAGAATATACGAACGGCTGCGCGGAGGCGGACGCCCGGCAGCCTAGGCCGACCCGCAGCGCGCCCGGGCCTGGCGGGCCGGCCTACCCCACGGGGGGGCGCCCCGCTCACCGAGTCCGAGGCAGCCGCCCGAACACATCACTCAGCGATTTCTCATACGCGATTTCTCATACGTCCGGTGTCGCGCGGCGCGGCCGGTGTACTACTAGAAGAGTGTTTCCCACGCTATGTGTGGCTGTGCCGCTCCGGGTGTTTGGTCAGCCGATAGGAAATGGCTTTTGCATACAGACGTGGAGGATTTTAATCCTCTCCCCCTCCCTCCCTCCCTACATTCAATTCAGTGCGGCGCTTAGAGCGACACCCGGGTGAATCAGCGGCGCGGTACTCGCCGCTGTTTAGCGACTGGGGGGATTGCGTGTCGCGCATTGTTCCCTCCCTCTCTCTCTCTCCGTCTGTCTGTCTCTCTCGCTCGCTGAGATCGACGGCTCGCGATCGCGGCCTCGTCTGCAGAGAGCGCGGCTCGTGCCGCGTAGCCAAGTGGAGCCCTGGGCACGGCGTATTCATCTTGTTCCACTCTGTGCAGTGCGCGCGTCTGCCGCGGACAGCCCTCGGCTTGCGGGCAGAGAGAGAGAGAGAGAGAGAGAGAGAGAGAGAGAGAGAGAGAGAGAGAGAGAGAGAGAGAGAGAGAGAGAGAGAGAGAGAGAGAGAGAGAGAGAGAGAGAGAGAGAGAGAGAGAGAGAGAGAGAGAGAGAGAGAGAGAGAGAGAGAGAGAGAGAGAGAGAGAGAGAGAGAGAGAGAGAGAGAGAGAGGGAGAGAGGGAGAGAGAGACGGGTCTCTGGCTGGCGCTGGAGCTACGCGGCCCTCGGCGGCGTCCTGGCTGTGTGCTCCATTTACCTCTGCCCCCTTCTGTCGGCGCCGCGCCGCCGCCGGTCGTGATAGATGTTCCCGCGAGCCTGGAGGAGGAGTCTGCTCCCCAGAGACGGGCGGCTCACCGTATACCTCAGCTCGCCGTGCCTCTGCTCACCGTACTTCAGCTCACCGTCGTGCCTCAGCTCACCGTACTTCTGCTCGCCCTCGCCATGCCTTTGCTCACCGTACCTTAGCTCACCGTGCCTTTGCTCACCGTACCTCAGCTCACCGTACTTGTGCTCGCCATGCCTTTGCTCGCCGTACCTTAGCTCACCGTGCCTCTGCTCACCGCACTTCACCTCACTGTCCCTCAGCTCGGTGTACCTCTACGCCCGTCTTGCCCCTCTCATCTTGCAGCGATTCCGTTACCATCCACTCGCGCTTCCGGAGCGTTCGTCCCCTCCCGGACGCTCCCCTTCCCTCCCACCCTCTACGGGGCCGTCCTTCCGGCCCGGTGGTTGACTCCGAAATGGCTACTTTGCTCGGCGTTGCTTAAAATGACGTTCATGCCGGCCGAGCCGTTCAAAGGAGTGAGAGAGACAGTGGGCGGGGCGGGGGGGGGGGGGGAGAGGGTGGAATGGAAGTGGGAGGGGTGCAGCTCTTTGGCGTGGACACCCGATTTCCACTCTGGCCGAGCCGCGGGCTGACGCGATGGTGCTGATCTCTCTCTCTTTCTCTCTCTCTCTCTCTCTCTCTCTCTCTCTCTCTCTCTCTCTGTCTCTCTCTCTCTCTCTCTCTCTCTCTCTCTCTCTCGCTATCCCTCCTTCCCTCTCTCCTCGTGCCTTTTGATGCGGTCATGGCCTTTTTACCCTCCTATTTTACGCGCACGGGGGCGGCGGCAGTATAGGGGGTGGCGTGGCGTCGCTCTTCATGGCTCATCCGTGCCGACCGATTTCTCATCACAGCCTCGCTTCTGTTTCGCGCGCGGCGTGTGAAGTACGAGAACGAAGGCCGACGCGCGGAGATTGTGAAATCAGAGCGGAGGCGACGACGGCGACCCTTACGACGGGGGCTTTGGCGGCGTGGCGGCCCTCCAGAGGCCGTGCTGGGGGCGGCGGGGGCTCCGGCGGGGGCGGGCGGGCCTGAGTGGAGGTGGCGGCGGATATGGCCGGCGGCGGTTTTGGTGGCGGCGGTCGCCCGCCCTCCCCTCTCTGCTGGGCTCCCCGTCGGCCTTCTTTACAGGATCACCAACGCGGAGGGTTTGCGGCCGGACCGCTGAGGCCGCGGGCTGGAAGGAGGGGGGGGGGGGCTTTGACGGTCACGTGAGCGAGCCGTGATTGGCTGGCCAATTAGCGTGGAGGAAGCGTGTCGCCGCGATGTACTCTTTTGACGGACCGGCTGTCTCTCTCCCTCCCCCCCCACCCTCTCTTGTTCTCTCTCTCTCTCTCTCTCTCTCTCTCTCTCTCTCTCTCTCTCTCTCTCTCTCTCTCTCTCTCTCTCTCTCTCTCTCTCTCTCTCTCGTACCTTCCATGAAATAAATAAAATGAAATCTCTCTCTCGCTGAACGTCACGTGCCCGGTTAGACCTTTGGGACCTCCCCATTGGGACGCCCTATAGCCTTTCCTGCTTCCTTGCCGCCGGTCCCGTTGCAGGGAGGTCGCATTGTGCTGCTGGGTGCGCTATGCTGCTCTAAGCAGCTCTAAGCAGGTCGTCGTGGTCGTGACGGTCGTGGCGGTGGGCGGCCAGCACGCGCTCTCGTGACGCAGGGTCCCCCAAGACCCCCTGCGCCCCCCCCCCCCTCGGTGCCCCCCAGGGAGGGAGGGGAGAGGGGGGGGGGCGGTCAGGATGAAACGGATCGGAGCAATATGGGCGGACGTCACTGTACACCTAGTGGACGTCGGCGAGGATGGAAGATTTGTGGGAGCGAGGGAGAAGGTCAGGAAGGGTAAAGGTGAGCAGCGGCGGATAGAATGGCGACCAGACCCTCTCTGTCTCGAGCTTAAGGTAGTTCGGCGGTAGTCCCATGGTAGTCACATGGTAGTCACATGGTAGTCCCATGGTAGTCCCATGGTAGTCCCATGGTAGTCCCATGGTAGTCACATGGTAGTCACATGGTAGTCACATGGTAGTCACATGGTAGTCACATGGTAGTCACATGGTAGTCCCACGGTGGTCTCATGGTTAGTCACGGCTGGCGTGCTGCCTGCCATTGTGTGCAGCTTGGACAATGGCGATGCCGTGCATGGCCCTGCGTTGCGCTCCCGTTGGTCGGCACGAGGCGCCACGCCAGGTGACGGTACGCGCCCAAAAAAAAAAAGAAAAAAAAGCGGACGTGCCTTTTTTGATTTGAATCGGAGAGGTGGGTTCGTTTCGTTAAGTTGGAATGTCAGGACGGTTGGTGATTTTTCGGAGATGTGGTGTGTGTGTGTGTGTGTGTGTGTGTGTGTGTGTGTGTGTGTGTGTGTGTGTGTGTGTGTGTGTGTGTGTGTGTGTATCACAGAAGTAAATTTTCATTTCAAATCGCAGAACTGTTTTGGGGGGGCCTCTATGGTTCTGGTATACGTTCACGTGGAGTTGAACGACCTCGTCCTGTTCAGTTGCCGGCAGCCCTGCTCGCTGGGGGGTGTGCCGACCGCTGCCCGTGTTGTTGCCGGCTGGAAAATCTTAGCGTCGGTTAGAGATGAGGTCCCTTGTCTTGTCGTAACGAGGCAGGTTTATTTGTTCCCCTCTGAAGCGCCTCTGCTGCTGCT
>CM076256.1:7116779-7151779 GCA_038380765.1 Odontothrips loti | reverse complement strand
GCCCCGTAACTTTGACTGCAGGCTGTGCTGATGGGACCGAGTGATAGCGCTGCAGTGACACGGTCGCCCCGCTGACGACCCGGAATCGGTAAACGGGTCGTTTTAGCCCAAGAATGCCTGTAGCCCGCGCCACCGCACGGCCTATGGTCAGATCCGAAGCCACGTAAAAGTGGAACGACTTGACCTATGATGAGGGTGATGTAAACATCATCAAGGGTCATCAGTAGAGATGCAAAAAGAAAGATTTTTTTCAGATATAAAAATTTAAAATAATGACAAATCTGCTCAGTAATTTTTTGATATTTTTTTTACGGACGGTGGCAACGCCGTGACAAAGTAGCACCAAGTGGACAAACGTGTGACGTTGTCACTGTCCTGTTGTTGTTGTTTTTTTTTTCTGCCCGCGTCAGCCTGCCTGCATGATTTGATGGACCCAGTTTAGTAACTGCTCTCGGGAGGTTCTTAGAGCAGCGCGCCCCGATATGGGACAAGAGAGAGAGAAATAGATAGAGAGAGTGCCATGATGAGGAATCAGGGGAATAAAAGTCGGCAATGCGTTGTCATGGTCACTACTGCGCCAAGCGGGTGGGGTGGGGCGGGGCGGGGTTCTTCCACGGGCTTTGGGGCGGTGTTTTGTCCTTACGGAGTTTGGTGGCCACACACACACGCACGCACGCACGCACGCACGCACGCACGCACGCACCAATCGGGTGATAGCATTGCGTCTCTCCAGTCAATAAAGGAAACGGCTCCAGCAGGAAGGACAACGGCCTTGGGTACAAAAGGGATGCGTTCGTTTACTCCCCCCCCCCCTCTGTATCTCTCTCTCTCTCTCTCTCTTCCCCTCTCTCCCTCTCTCCCTCCCCTTTCCTCTCCCTTCCCTTTCTCTCTGCCTCTGTTTTTACACCCATCTTCCCTCTATCTCGCTCGCCTCTCGTCGCCTCTCCCCGTTTTGCTCGCATGATATCGCGTTTTATGGCGGCCGCGAGGCAGGATGAAAAAAGATATTTTAAAAAAAGTGTTGGCGTTGTGATGGAGTGTGTCAGGTCTGAAATGAGCAGAACGCTATTAATGTGGGCATAGCGTCCCCAGGAGCCGCAGCGCGCCGCAGCGTGTCCGATGTTCTGGGATTTCTCTGATGCGCCGAAAACGTACAGTATATAGTAAGTTTTTATATTTCCTCTCTCAAGCACCGTGAGAAAAATAATAATATAAAAAAATGTTTATGTGTGTGGTGTGGGCACGTCAACGACGTTTTGATATGGTGATGCGAGCAGGCGCCCTAATCTCGTTAGAAAAATAAAAGAAACGTAATTAGGAAACCGGTCCGCGAAAATGATGGGCGCTGGTGTTTGTTGTGAAGTAGTTCTTAGCTCACAGGTTCCCCGGGGCGCGCGTCTTGTGGGACTCGCTGCTGTTCAGGAAAATTGAAAAATGTGGACGAGGAGGATGATTTTTGGCGGTGTATTTGGAGGAGTGTAGGCGCGGCAGCCGGACGGACGGACACGGATGTGAGTCGGCGGCCCAGCGGCTCGATACTGCACCGCCCCAGTGATGGTGGCACGGGGCGTTACGATCTTGTTTATGTGCGCACGCAGCGCCCGCTGGCTGTGGTGCGGGGTGGTCGACAGTTTCTGCTAGTTCGGATATTTCGAACGAGTTTTTTTTTTTTTTTTTTTTTTTTTTTTTTAGTTCGTTCTGCACGCGCGGATGCGGACTGTGCGACCTGGAGCACCAACTTGTTTATTTCTCAGTGTCGGTCAACAAGTACCCGAGTTTTCATTAGCGCGCGCCGCTGGCTGGCGGGCGCGACCGCAACCGAAACGAATATAGGTGTGTAATGTAGCCAGCTGCCTGTGTCTCTCTCGCACTTTGGCGGGATGGGCCCGCACACGCCGAGTGCGACGGAGAGAGGCGCGCCCACTTTCTAATTAACTCCTGGCTCTGCCGCCTGGCCTATGGCGTCGGTTGGGGTAGGACTGAAGTAGCCTGTAGCTGTGTGCCACTGGAGGCGAGGCGGCAGGAGATGCCCCGGGTACCGCTACTACTGCCGCAGCAGCAGCAGCTGTTGCTGTGCAGCCCGGTCCTTATCGGAAGCAGACTGATTAATTGTGTCGGCAGCGAGCACCGCTGCAGCAGCCATTCATCACCTTGCCGTACTACTATACCACTACTACTACTACTACTGCTACCACGACCTCTGTAAAAGTGTACCATTGATATATGATAGCTCAGCGTCATCACTGAAGATGTAAATTATCCAAAACGTATAAAAATTGACTGAAAATGTTAGTGAAAATTCCCGCAAAAAAAAGTAAAAACGGACCATACCTGGGATTTTTTTTTATTTTTCAATTTTCTTAATGAAAGAGTTTCTTATTTGCATTTCTCTAGTCATCACGTGGATTAAAAACGAGTCATCATCATCGTATTTTATTTATATTTTAATCGTTTAGCAGAATCTTATACTCGGGTCTCGAATCTCTGAAATGTAATGGCTAGTTTTTGAGGCAGCAGCCCTCTAAAGCAAATTGGCCGAGGATGTGGACGTGTGGCTGGGGGAGGAGGCGGGTGGGGCGGGCGGCGCGGCGCGGCACTTGGCCCAGTGTCTTGTCCTGTCTAAGTAAGTGTAATGAACGCTACCCCGCCGCCTTGGGCGCCGGCCCCGGCCCCGGCCAGCACACTCCAGCCAGCCTCCGAGAGCCAGTTGGCCAACAACTTCCATCTGTCTTGTGCCACGCCCCGCCGCTGCGCCGCCGCACCCGCGGGCTGCGTCCGAAAAGCAGAGCGCGGTGCTGCAAACGAGATTGTAGCGGAGGGATGTTGTGCAGCCCGACCGACGGCCCCCGTCTCCGAGAAAACTGCGCGTCAAGGATTATGCGTGCGACAAGGATGCCCTGCTTCCCTGCTGCTGCTGCTGCTGCTGCTGCTGCTGTGCACCTGCGCCAGCAAACCCTCTTGCTCCTGTTCGCTTTTCCGTTTAAGATCAACGCGTTTTATACGTCCTTTGGTGGGGTGTTTTCGCGTTACGCCCCGTTCGCCCGCGTGACTTGGTCCTTTCACCATCTCTCTCAGCTCGTCGTTGCGGTCCTCGCCGCCTGCCTCTCTCTCTCTCTCTCTCTCTCTCTCTCTCTCTCTCTCTCTCTCTCTCTCTCTCTCTCTCTCTCTCTCTCTCTCTCTCTCTCTCTCTCTCTCTCTCTCTCCCACAACACACACACTCTCTCTCGCTCACTCTCTCACTCTGTAACCCTCTTCCCCGCGTCAGACGCATACGCGCGGCGACTATGAAAAATTCCTTTCGCCACGCCCCCTGGTCTGCAACAGACGCGCTTTTATGTACAAACATTCGCCGGGGAAAGGGGTTGGTGTCGCCCCAGCGGCAGCAGCCCCTTTCCCACCAGGCGTCCCTTCCTTGTCCTCCCCCCGTGTCACCCCTCCCCCCCACACACACACTTTTTCGCAACCCCATCATTGTCGTCACCGGAATCGTTGTCATGGTTTTCGTCATCAGCCAGCTTTTCGGCCAGCTCACTGTCCCCTTTTCCTATTCATCTTATTCTGATGGCCCTTCTCTCTTCCGCCATCTCGCCCCCTCCTGTCCTTTTACACCTTCAGAGCTAAATTTTTGAAAAAAAAAAAAGTCTCTCCCAGATAAACAAAATTGAGTCGACTAAGGAATGTCGCCTTGATCAAATTTCTGTGTTGATTGAACATAAAATTAGTTGAATCGACGCAGGGTCTTGATCAAGGCGACGTTCCTTAGCTGATTGAATTTTGTTTTTCTGTGAGTGGTGGTTCAGCGGAGTAATCCGGGATGAAAAATTTCGAGACCACTACCTTGGTACCCCCTGCCAGCGTTGTTGTCGCGCCGGGAGGCGTTGGGGCCGTCGCATCGAGTTAGTCCCCGTTAATTTTATTCCGCCTTGTAATCGCGTTGTTCATCAAGTTGGTAGGAGTAGGTACACAGCGCCCGCTCATTTCCAACTGAAAACAAGTTAAGTTCCGGGAAGGGAGTTCGGGGGAAGGCGTCGTCGCAGCCGGGGATGACTCTTTCCCGCCCAAGTTTGAGTCGATAGGGATTAGGGGAGGGGCGTTTGGCGCGCGCGCGGGGGCTGCTGCTGGCTCTTGTTGGGCTCCTCCCGGACGGCCGCCGAGGGGGGTGGGATTGACGACAAAGCCAGTGAGGAGGACGGGGTGCGTGCAGGACAATGCTATCGGCTCAGCCAAGTTTTCGACAAGTGGACCGAAGCCGGACCGAGACGAGTGGTGGCGCTTTACACCCAGAGAAACGAATACTTGATTCAAGCCGAGAACAGCGTATTCTTGAAGCATTCAAGAATATAATTCTTGATCCAAGAATATTTCTTGATTAGAAAATGTTCTTGAATGCTTTTTAGCCTAAGAATCTGTCTCTCTGGGTGAAGGGTAGGGCCGCCGGATGCCAGTGTTTTCAATTCATTTTGCCGTGAAAACTTTCGATTTCTCATACCGATTTTTCGCAAATACCTTCCATTTCTGATTTATAAATTTTTCAATTTTTTGGATGAAAAATTTCTCATTACTTTGCATCTCTAGTCCTGGACCCCCTTTGTAAATTTTTTAACACACACATACACACACACACACACACACACGCTGTTTGTCGTCTCCAACCAGTGCTGTGTCGGTCTGTATAAGTTGGGCCGGATGGGCGACATGACATGACAGAGAGGGCTTCGCCGAGCTTCATCGGGCAGCAGCAGCAGCAGCAGCTTCAGCTTCCGGGCGGCCCATGGCGGCCCATGGCTCGCTATGTAATCCCCTATCCCGTCTGCTTGCTCGCTGGCCCAGTTGTGCAGCACTTTGCCCTTTGATGTAGCGCCACACATTTTGCCCCGTTGGCTGTGTGCGCGCCCTGATCCGCCCCCTCCCATACCGCCCCGTCGTCTTCACAGCCTTTTGGGATTATCGCTAAGAGTTCGACGGCAGTCCGGGCGCCGCCTCATTTCCCGCTGATCCCCCCCCCCTCCCTTTTACCTCGCAGAATTACAAGTTTTCCGCAGCTCTTCACAAGGCAAAAGCGACTCTCCATGCAGTACACGAAAAAAAAGAGGCAAAAATAGCTAGATTAGCGAATTTTTTTCGCTTTTCCAGCGGATTCTGACCTTTGACAAACTCGTCTCAAGTCAGCGAATTTTTCACTCCTCCAGCTAAAATTTTTGTCTGGTTTAGCGAGCGTTGGATCAGCAATCACAATCCGGATACGCATGCTTAGCGAACCGTTTTCCTTTTCGTGTAGTACACGCGAAGAAAAAAAGAGAAAGGATAGAAATCGGAGTAATAATAATAGGTGTTTTTATTATTTAATTTTTTTTTTGTGTGTAAAATTATCACAAATCCCACCCCATCCTTGTCCGTCCCTCTGCCCCCCCCCCCCTCTGTGTGTGTCTCTCTCTCTCTCTCTCTCGCTCTCTCTCTCTGTCTCTCTCTGCAGCAGTGGGCTCATTACGGGCCGCATCCTGTAGATAATTGCGATTGGATAACTGCGTTAACCACGTGACACCGGCGCTGAGACGCCGTGGCGCCAACTAATTTCCCTCAGGACCCCCCGCGGCGCGCTGCCGTCGGCGGCCATGATGGTGGCGATGAGCGCCAAGGTGAACGGCCAAGGCGGCTACGGAAAATTCAGCAAGTTGTAGTGCCAGCGGCTAGAAAATCTTGCGCTTTTTAAAAAATCCGTTTTAAGAAAATGGCCTGTGATAAAAAAATTACAAGTGCACTGTAAAATATTGTATAAAAATATTATATGGTGAAATTAAAGGATTGTGTACTGTAGACTTAAATTTCAGCGTTTCTGCTCCACCAGCGGCAAGCGCTGCTCCACCAGCAGCAAGCGTGGCATATGTGTGTGATAGAGATACAGAGAGAGAGAGAGAGAGAGAGAGAGAGAGAGAGAGAGAGAGAGAGAGAGAGAGAGAGAGAGAGAGAGAGAGAGAGAGAAGGGGGGTGAGAAACAGCCTGGAGAGTGTAATTATACGTGCGAGGAGTAGCCCGGGGTGTGGAAATCCCAGGGCAGGGGGCTGGTTTTTCGCACCTCTGGGCCTCCGGCTCCCGGCGGCCAGTATGCGGTGACCTCCACGGCAAGTTTAGGGAGAGCTAATAAGGTAATCCGCTGTGTAGTACTGCGGCGGCCAACACCACGAGGAGTTTGTGGAGGAGGCGGCGCAGGCGGCGCTTCACAGGCCCAGCACTCGTGTGTCGAGATTTATGCGGGCACTTCCCAGGTACACCCGCGAGGCCCCAGGCGGCCCCAGGCCCCGGCACAGGCCGGGCTCGTCATGAATATTACTGAATATGAGCCGGCAATTCCACGCTAAGCTTCCCTGCCCAGATCGGCCAGGGTGTCCTACCGGGGGTCCTTGGAGAATCCCCGGAGAGGAACCCGTCGTCCTTGGTGGGCGGGAAGGTGCTTTGTGTAGGAGCATTGCAGCACGGGTTGTGGTGCACCCTGTGTCGTTGTACTCTGAGCCGCCTCTGTGCATGTGTTTATTCCTAACTAGTTTACAGGTGAGAGAGAGAGAGAGAGAGAGAGAGAGAGAGAGAGAGAGAGAGAGAGAGAGAGAGAGAGAGAGAGGTACTACAGTGTCGCCTTACCGAGGTAAGGGGTTGGGCTCCGCCGGGGTCCTCACTCGTCCGAGCCCAGCCCCACTAAGAGCACCGTCGCCTCCGCCGCCTTGCAAAATTAATGCCTCGGTGTTATCTCTTGAGTGACCCGACGCAAGGCGGTGGCGGTGGTAGTGGGCTCACACACACACACACACACACACACCGCCCGGTGATATTGCACGGGAAACGACCGTATAATGTGTTGACTTTGGAGGGGGCGGTGAAATACACCGTAAAGTTGGTATGAGGGGGCTGAATACACCCCCCGTACGGCAGAGATGGCGGGGGTGCTAATTGACAATGCAATCCTAGCCCCAAACACCCACCCACCCCTAAGAAAAAAAAATCATTCTCCCCACATTTTTCCGCACATTTTCTCTCAAGTACTGCATTAAAAAACAAAGCAAAACAAAAAAAAACAGCACCCAGTACACACGAACATTTTCTGCCGAAACAGTAACATTGAACATTTAACACTGAACTTGGACATGTAACCAACGCTTGTAAAAACTACGGCTACGTATACAAACGCTCGTCATCCTTAAACACACACACACACACACATGTGCAAAAAATTATGTCTGCTTTTTTTTTTTTTTTAACTTTTACACCTCGCGACGGTACGGTAAATCATTGTGCGTACGCCCAGGTGCTGATGCTGCAAAGCGACTACTTGTTAGGGGTGGGGGTGGGAGGGGTGGGTTATGAGGTGGAGGGATGGGGTAGGATATTTCTAACGGTCGTGTTTACAATTTACGACCGGTGCGCGGCGCCTGCATTAGCATACGTCCCCGTAAAGTGTCAATGAGAAATTGATATCGCGGTTCGCTCATTCGCGCACGACGTTCTCATGACCGACGGACACGGTTCTCCACTCATCAGCTCAGGCGCGCGTGAATGCGAATATGAGAGCGGATGGAAGACTGACGCATTCAGATTGAGATTCGCTCGATGTCGCGGCCTGCGGCACCGCACTTAGCGGCGGCGAGAGGGAGGGGAGAGAGAGAGAGAGAGAGAGAGAGAGAGAGAGAGAGAGAGAGAGAGAGAGAGAGAGAGAGAGAGAGAGAGAGAGAGAGAGAGAGAGAGAGAGACAGAGAGAGAGAGAGAGAGAGATTGTTAGAGCACTGTGTCGCACCGCAGGCGCTTGCCGGAGGCAGAAACTTTTCTTTCTTTTTTTTTATTGTTCGTAAGTTGATCTGGTCTATTTCGTCCTGCTGCGCAGGGAGAGAGTTAGCCAGCCGGGGAGGACCTTGGGATGCTCTTCTGTCGGGGGGAGGTTTTCGGTCCACGAAAGTGATCTTGGTTGGTTTGGGGGGGGGGGGGGCGTCAGACTGAGGCAGACCACAGGCGCGGGGTCGGGGCAGACCGGTGATGAACAAATTCCTGTGAATCCACCTGTTACCGCAGGGGCAGCAGGGGCAGTTGTTAGCGTACCGACCGGGATTTGGGGGGGGGGGGGGGCCTTCGGGAGCAGCAGGTCCTTCCGAGCCGGGCCTTTGGCGGCTAGGCGGCGCATTCCGGCAGCGACCGTAGGCTGCAGAGAGCCCAAATGAGCCGGGCACGCACCATTGCCCGCCCGCTGGGCCGGTGCCCCACCCTCTCTCTCCCTCTCTCTTTCCTGCTCGAGGCGGCCGTTGATACTCAGAGAGAGGGAGAGAGAGAAAGAGAGAGAAAGAGAGAGAGAGAGAGAGAGAGAGAGAGAGAGAGAGAGAGAGAGAGAGAGAGAGAGAGAGAGAGAGAGAGAGAGAGAGAGAGAGAGAGAGAGAGAGAGAGAGAGAGAGAGAGAGAGAGAGAGAGAGAGAGAGAGAGAGAGAGAGAGAGAGACAGAGAGAGTCGCCACGTCGCTCTCGGAAATGTTCCTCCGTCTTTGGATGCTTCGCTACGGCCACGCGGCAGGGTTGCTTTGAGGGCGAGAGGAAGGAAGGCGAAGGCCCATCCGTGCATTACGCGTTGCCCCCCCCCTCCCCCCCCCTCTCTCTCTCTCGCACTCTCTCTCCTTCTCTCTCGCTCCTCCAGTAATTGAGGTGGGGCGCGCGAAGTCCTTCCGCTGTGGCGCCGTAGACGGCGGCCCGCATCTGATGGAATTTTGATTCCGAGTGCCACGCTGCACGCCGCTGCTGCCACCGCCGCTGCTGCCACCGCCGCTGCTGCCACCGCCGCTGCTGCCACCGCTGCTGCTGCCACCACTGCTGCTGCCACCGCCGCAGCCACCGCCGCCGCCGCTGTTGCCGACTCGAGTCAAATTCCACTGCGCCGTCCTCCCTTCTCTATTCTTATTTTTCTTGTTGAGGCGGAAAAATATAGCGCCTCGCCTCAGCCGCGCCGCCCCCGGCCGCCCCCGGCCGCCGCGAGCCGCCCCCGGCCGCCCTTTAAATCATCCCCCTTGGAATGCTACCCCGCGGCTCTATCGGCCCGTGCGTCGCGTGTGGCGTTCTGAACAAACATCAGCGCCGTGAAATTGAAGGAGCACCGCGCTGGACGGGCCCGATGGGGACCGACGCTGTAATTCTTAAAGTCGCGCCCTTCGGCCATTCATTCGCCCTTTCTGGGGTCATTCATTGAGTACGTCGTTGCGAACCTCATTTGTTTTGTTTTTTATTTTTGGCCGTTCAGAGGGGAGAACCCTCTGGCGCCTGCCGGGTAGGCAACCCCGGCATCTGCATGGCACGCGTGTCGTGCGGCCTGGCCTACCCCGGCTCTGGCAGGCGCTCGGACGGCAATTCGTAATTTATCGACGAGCCGGCGCTCTGCTTTGGACACGACAGAGGGGGAGGGGGGGGGACGACAAAGAGCGAGAGAGAGAGAGAGAGAGAGAGAGAGAGAGAGAGAGAGAGAGAGAGAGAGAGAGAGAGAGAGAGAGAGAGAGAGAGAGAGAGGGAAGGGGGGCGCCACACAAAAGCTTATACACTTTGATGACACTTGATGTTTGATCACCGCAAGCGTCTCTCGCCCCCTTTCGCCCGCCCTTGTGTTTGAAAAGCGCGCCCTCCCCGGCAGGTCCTCTTCTACCACTCGTAGATTTTTTTTTATTTTTTTTTTGCTACCCCGGTTTGTCGTCTTCTCTCCGCTCTCTCTCGCTCTCTCTCTCTCTCCCCCCCCCTCCCCTTGTGCCGGAAGTCACCTCTCTCTGCTGCCATGTTATTGTTCTTGCGGATCGGTTTCGAGTCGATTAAGCCCCCTGGCCAAAGACAGGAGGACCTTGATTGAAATGAGAGGGAGAGAGAGGGAGAGATGAAAGGGGGCGAGAGGGGTTTGTGTGTTCGTGTGTGTGTGTGTGTGTGTGTGTGTGTGTGCTGGAAGGCTGGGGGAAAATAGGAAGAAGCGAGGGAGAGTGCCCTCTGATTCGCTCAGGGACACATAAGTCTAACGGACCCCTCGATGGAGGGCCAGCAGGCAACAGCGGCCAGCCCTCGGGAGGGAGCGCACGCGTCTGTTCTCTCTCTCTCCCTCTCTCTCTCTCCCTCTCTCTCTCTCTCTCTCTCCCTCTCTCTCTCTCTCTCTCTCTCTCTCTCTCTCTCTCTCCCTCTCTCCCTCTCTCCTTCCATTTCTTTACTTCCGTATTGCAGCGCCGGTTGGACGCTGCTCTGTTCCTCACGTACGCGTTGGAAAAATATAAAATTGCTCGGGCTGGACCGCAGACTTTTCGCACACGACGCACTCCACAGCCTGGTGGTGGTATGACGACGGAATGATGATGATGATGACGACTTATTAGTCTCATAGTGCTCCGCGTGTGTGTAAGTTAAGGTGATGTGTGTGGTGTAAGGTTGGCCTCGCTGTAAAGAGTGGCCGCCCTGCACCTGCCGTGCCCGGGTGGACCTGGGCGGCCCCGGAGTGGCCCGGAGGGGCCCGGAGGGGCCCGGGGCCGAAAACACGGGGAAAATGGGCGTTTGGGTTTACTGCGTCCGGTCGGGGCCGTACAGCACGGCTAGCGGCCTCGGCTAGCGGGGGCCGTAGCCAGCCGTAGCCGGGGAGCGGTCACCCCTCGGCCGGGTCAGGCTGTGCAAGGGCGGAATCTGAACTGGGGGTGCGCGCGACGCCCCGGGGCGTGCGAGAGAGAGAGAGAGAGGGAGGGGGGCGTCGCCTGGGGTCCACTCACATTGCGACTAGCTCGGAGGGCGTTATGGACACGGTCTCTAGCCCCCTTCCCCCTTCCCTCTCTCTCTCTCCCTCTCCAGAGGGTGAGGAGGGGCACTATTGCAGCGCATGTCTGCGCCCGTTGCAGGCCGAGGGAGGGAGAGAGAGAGAAAGAGGGAGACTGGAAGTAAAAAAGGAAAAAAAAATCCGAAAAGGAAGTGCGGGATTGTGCTTAGTGGGTTATAAGACATGCCATCGAGTTTAAATATGCAGGACTGCTGCTGCTGCTGCTGCTTTAACACCGGGGATGCCAATTTTTTTGTACTTTTCCGCCTTTTCCAGCGTTCGTTGTGCTTTCAGAGAGAGGGAGTTCCACGGGTCGCGTCTGCTTTTAAAATGCAAGAGCGATCGAGAGGAGAAGACGAAGGCTGCGGAAAAAGAAGGGAAAAATTTCGCGCTGCCTTTCTCTAATATTTGCCAATCTCTTTTTTCGTGTGTTTCAGGTACGTGCGTGGTCTGGTATCGTCAAGGCGCCGCCGAGGTATGGTGGGGAGTGAGAGGGCAGCGGAGGCGGGTCGGTTTGGTTAACTCTCCTTTTCGTCCTTGGAAAGGACATAGTGGGCCGTGAAGGCGGCGGGGAGAGCACGGAGATCACAGCAAACAGTCGTCGCTAACGGGACAGGTGTTGGAGGGGAGGGGCCGGCGTAGCCAGGTCTCTTATAGCCCCTCCGGCTCGGGTCCGGGGTCCTTTCACTGAGTCCCTGATAGATCGATAGATAGTTAGGCAGATGGATAGATAGAGGGAGAAAAAGAGAGAGAGAGAGAGGGAGAGAGAGAGAGAGAGAGAGAGAGAGAGAGAGAGAGAGAGAGAGAGAGAGAGAGAGAGAGAGAGAGAGAGAGAGAGAGAGAGAGAGAGAGAGAGTACGGGAGCAAGGGTTACGGAAGGGCGCCACCGACTGCTCGAGAATGTCGAAAATTGAAAGCGCAGGTCCCTGGGGGGGGGGGCTGGGGGGGGGGCTGGAGGCCCCCCTGGCAGGTTTGCGTGTTGTCATACCCCCGATCCACACACACACACTTTCTTTCTCTCTCTCTCTCTCTCTCTCTCTCTCTCTCTCTCTCTCTCTCTCTCTCTCTCTCTCTCTCTCTCTCTCTCTCTCTCTCTCTCTGCTTTCAGAGACGCAACGACAGTTTTGATTAGACTGCGCGCTTCCCCCGTTAATACGATACTGCCTCGTGCTGTTTTGACGCATGGCCGATAAACGTCTCGCAGCACAGCACGCCGCAATTGAAATCACGAAGGCCCCCAACCCCCGCTCTATCTGTCTCTCTTTCCTTCCCCTTTCTGTCTCGTTCCTTCGCTGTCCCCCCCCCCCTCTCTCTCTCTCTCTCTCTCCTGCTCTGCCCTGCGCTGCTGCTGCTGCACGCCGGCATAAATCAAAGAGGATCGGAAAATGGAAAATGTGAAAGCGGCCGTTCTCCTTTTTTTTATTTCTCTGCACACTTCACTCATCACGGCAGCGTTTGTCGTGCTCTCCCTCCCTCCCACTACGGGTTACGTGATTAACTCAGTTGATTTTTGGGGGGTTAAAATTCTTGTGTGAAATTTGAGTTGTTTTTTTCGGTAGAGTAATGAAGTAGAGTTTATTTTTTCAAATTTGCTTTGAATGCGATTTTGATATTTTAGACTTTTCCAATAGCAGAGCTATTTCCAGGGTCCCTTTCGACTTGGCCTCGTTGTCCTGCGCCCAGGAGGCGCGGCCGCCGGGGATGGCAAGTTGGAGATATCGTTGTTCGCGTGAGAGAGAGAGAGAGAGAGAGAGAGAGAGAGAGGGAGAGAGGAGGGAGAGAGAGAGAGAGAGAGAGAGAGAGAGAGAGAGGGAGAGAGAGAGAGAGAGAGAGAGAAAGAAGAGAGAGAGAGAGAGAGAGGGAGAGAGGGAGAGGGAGAGAGAGAGAGAGAGAGAGAGAGAGAGAGAGAGAGAGAGAGAGAGAGAGAGAGAGAGAGAGAGAGAGAGAGAGAGAGAGAGAGAGAGAGAGAGAGAGAGAGAGAGAGAGAGAGAGAGAGAGAGAGAGAGAGAAGAGAGAAAGAGAGAAAGAGAGAGAGAGAGAGAGAGAGAGAGAGAGAGAGAGAGAGAGAGAGAGAGAGAGAGAGAGAGAGAGAGAGAGAGAGAGAGAGAGAGAGAGAGAGAGAGAGAGAGAGAGAGAGAGAGAGAGAGAGAGAGAGAGAGAGAGAGAGAGAGAGAGAGAGGGAGGAAGGGCGTTTGCCGGTGTGACGGCGACGTTGCGCCGGCGAGAGGCGAGGACCCCGACGGCGGCGGCCGAGGGGTGGTCGATGTGGGGCGTGGCGGGGCGGGGGGGTCAAAGTGTTTGGGGTGGCAGTGGTTAGCTGGGTGCTTTAGGAGCGAGTAAATTGTTCTGGCATGTTAGCGCAGCGTAAAGGTGGAGGCGGTGGGGGCGGCGGCGGCGTCAACCCCCTGCAGAGGGGAGGAGGGAGGCTGGCTGCTGCCGCTGGGGGCTGCACAAGGTAGATATGGAGAGGCGAGGGAGGGAGGAAATGTCTCGCTATTTGGAAAGCGCCCTTGCTCTGCGCTCGGCTCGGCTCCGCCCCTCCCCTCCCTCCCTCCCTCCTCTCCCCTCCTCTCCCCTCCCCTCCCTTCCCTCCCTTCCCTCCCTCCCCTCCCTCCCCGTGCCGGTCGGCGGTCCGTGCTCTTCGGCCTCAGCGGGCAGAAGGGCCCGCGGGTCACAACTATCGAGGTTATCCGAGTGTTTGGTGTGAAGACGGGGGGAATGGGGGGGGGGGGGGAGTGGCTGGGGCTCGAGAATCGGTGACTTTCTGCGGTCCGTGAGACGATTTCCAACTTTTGTCTCCCGGTGCCAGTACTATAGGAATCCCGCGGGTTTAATTTAGAGGGTTTTCACTGTTTCTTTCGCCCATCTCTCTCTCTCTCTCTCTCTCTCTCTCTCTCTCTCTCTCTCTCTCTCTCTCTCTCTCTCTCTCTCTCTCTCTCTCTCTCTCTCTCTCTCTCTCTCTCTCTCTCGCACACAAACACACACACACACACACACGCACATACACTCTCTCCCTCACGCCTGACTTGACTGGGTCGGCTCATGATGCCGGTTGTCGACGCTCTCTCTCCCTCCCGCCCGGACGAACGCTCAGCAGCCCTTGTGTGGTGCGGACGCCTGGCTGGTGCTTCAATGGCCGGAAGGGCGCGGGCGGCGGGGGCAGTGACGTGTCACGCGACAAACCACCTGGAAGTGGGCAGCTGGTGTGACACGCCTGTCTGCCTGTCTGCCTGCCTGTCTGTCCGCCAGTCCGCCAACTCCTCCCCCACAGAGAACAGAAGGTTACCCAGAGCTCGCACTCCCATGTACTGCGTGGGGCGAATTTCGTCCAGGTAGGGGACCCTCGCTAATCCTCTGCGCCTGTGAGCGGGCGGCTGGGGCCGGGCGGGGAGGAGGGCCTCGAGAGGAGAGGGGGCCGAGTGGCGGGGTTTTCGCCACGGATTCAAATGGTAGCTTGGATGCGTGGCACGGGACCGGAACCGGGCGGGCCCATGGGTACTTTTAAAGCGGTATTTTCACGTTTCCTGGTCATTTATCGTTGTTTTTGAGTTTGTGTCCCATTACGGGCTTGTCCTGTTGTTAAATGCAATGATTTAATTCTGATTTACTGGACCCGATTAGGAAATATGAGGCCACAAAAGTAGGTAGTCGGAGCCATGAGAGCATTGGTTTCTGCCCCCCCCCCCCTTTCCTCTCCTCTGGCTTTCTTTCTTTCAGGGATGATAAGGGGGAATTATGAGACATAAATTCTGAATAAATGTACAATTTAATGACAGCAAATAAACACAATTGATACATAAAATGGCAACAATTTCAAAACAAAACATAAATTCTGGATAGCTGTGCAATTTAATGACAGCAAATATACAAGATTGTTACATAAAATGACAATATAATTTCAAAACAAGAAGGTGATATCACAAATACAAAATGAAAAATAAAAAAGGCAACAACAGAGGTGAAAAGTACACTTCATATTCTTCTAGAGACTCGGCCACTGAAATCAACAGAAGAGAGAAAAACAGGATTAGTGTACTGCAGACAAGAAAAAAACTGATTATTTAAATTAAAAAAACACTTTTACTTATCTTTTTCAAGGATCCCAGCAGGAACAAACAAGGGTGATGCATGGGGTGAAGGTAGAATGTTGTGACACTGCCAGGGAGAAAACAAAACACAATTAGTTTACAGCTTCTTCAACAGCTCAAAGTGACCAAATTATCTAGAAGTTCTAGTTTAAAAACAATTTATTTGCTGAGCAAAAACAGCTGGGTGATATCAGCAATATTATTAGAACAAATTAAAAGAAAAAGGAAACTGCAGAAGGCATTCATATGTTTGTATACCACTATCAACATTGCTTGCAATGACCTTACGAAAAATTCAGTGTTAAAGCAAAAGTACTATTCGGGTTCAACTTAAAGTTTCACAACTGAGAAACAATTTCTTGATCATTCAAAAAGAAAGGCACTAAGTATGCATTATTAAATACCATGGAAAATATAAATTGGATAGATATAAAATGGACACCAGAAGTTAAAACCCTTTGCCAGGACTGTTGACGCAACTCATCATGATCCAAGTCGAGTACTACACAAACAAGACTAGCAAGATTGTTGCAAGGAAAAAATATTTTACAAGGTAATCTAGGAATTATCTCTCAAATTATAAACTCAAATGCGTGATGGGGGAAAAAAAGGAGGACCCGTTTATACTTGCTCCTTGCTCACTTCACCATCAGCTGACTTTGTTGGGTTATGGCGGCTCGTCCAAGACGAGATATAATACGAAATGTACGAGTTGCCGTAAGTTCTCAATAATAAACACTTTAAGAGAATTGGCAACGCACTAAAAATGCAACACAGAAATATCGGGAGATAGAAAACTAACGTGAATTTCAAAGTAGATTGTTTAGGCTTCATGGAGAATGTAAACACACGAACGCTTCGCTCTGGCCCGGCATCAGAGTAGAGCATTTCCACTAAAACCACTTATGCGCACTCAACATTTATCGCTAGAATTAATGTACATACCTTTGAAAATAACTCAACTGCACTGGAACACCAAACTCAGTGAAAATTCTTCTAAGTTCTTCAAAACAAACCGATGGGCAGGACGAGCGCTGCAGAAGACGTCCCAGAAAATGGCGTCTCAGAGCTAGACGATACCAACGTACCGAATGCAAACGCACAGGAGCCAATGAAAAAAATGCGATCGTTAGAAACATTTAAAAATGAGCTTACGCATGCGTGTAAACGTTTTCTTAATGATATAAAATTTCATTTAAGACGGGTACTCGAAAAAAAGAGCGCTTACTAGAGGTGTTGAATGTGTCAATTTTTTGTTTTGGGTTGGTACTTGGGCTGGTATGCGCCCTCCCTCTGCTCTCCTGCCCTCCTCCCCGCCCGACCCCAGCCCGCTCACAGGCGCAGAGGATTAGCGAGGGTCCGCTACCTGGACGAAATTCGCCCCGGCTCCTCCATAAGAGTCGGAGCTCTGCCTATGCTTCTGTTCTCTGTGTCCTCCCCGCCGGCTGGCCGAGAGCCGTTTGCAACCCCTTCCTATCGGCTGCCCTCTCCGCCTTATCACTTGTCTATCCACTTCTTGCTCACGCTCTATATCCTCTATCCGCCCCCACCCCGTGGCTGCTCTATCCCCTCGTTACCCCCCCCCCCTCCTCCCGCTCATCTCCTGGCCACTTCCGCTGCTCTGTCCGCCCCTGGCTGCCGCGGCGCCGTCTCCAACCAAATCTCAATTTGTAGGGAGGCGGTCCGGGGCAGGGAGGGGGGAGGGGGGAGAAATCTTAATACTGCAGCGGTCGGGGTGATGGATTGGGAAGGAGCGGCTAAGACAGACAAGAGAAGGCGGAGCGGGCGGACAGACGACGGATTGCTGCGCGGATAGATCGACAAAAAAAAAGGAAGGAAAAAAAATGATCAGCCCGTTTCTCGTCCGTCGGAAGCAAGACAGCAAGACTCACTGCGAAGTTAGCAGTCGAACGTCCTCTGGGCATTTTGCTGCTGGCTGATGGCGAATCGACTTGACGCGAGGTGTGCGAGCTCGAAGCGTTGCCATGGGGACCGGTAGGGGCGGAGGGGATGGGGCGGGGGGCGAAGGGGACCCAAGAGGGGGGGGGGCGGTCATCAGGGTCGTTGTCGGCACTACCAACACCATCAAGTACTCCGCAGCAAGGGATATGGCACAACGTCATTGGCTGTGTGGGGGCACGCGCCGACTCTCTCCCTCTCTCTCTCGTACCCTGCACATTGTCTCCCTCCCACCCTTTCGCCGAAGCGAGCGCATTATATGCCCCCTTACTTTCCGTCTCTCTCCCTCGCCCGCAAACTTTTCCTATTTCCTTCACCTCTCTCGCTCTTCCCTTCTCACTCTCTTCTGTTTCTCTCCCTCCCTCTCGCACTCACAGCTCATCTCCCCCGCGAACGCACTGAATTTGGCGCCAGTCCAACAGAATGCTGCATCAGTGGTGCAGTCAGGGGAGGGATGGCGTGGGACACAGAGAGAGAGAGAGAGAGAGAGAGAGAGAGAGAGAGAGAGAGAGAGAGAGAGAGAGAGAGAGAGAGAGAGAGAGAGAGAGAGAGAGCGGCGGTAGGCGGCGGCAGGGGTGGCAAATGTAAGGGGTGAGAGTGAGAAGGAAATAAGGAAACAATTTGGGGTGTAATTCTGGTGTGGGCGCGGGGTTTGAAATGCAAGTATAACGTGCGGGTAAGTGGAGTTGTTTGTTCCGTTTCGCGGAGGAAAGATGAGAGGCTTTTATTTTTAAAAGATGCGTCCGTCGCGTCCCCTCTGGTCCCCACTGGCGGCCTACTGCCACCGAGCGCCTGACTGCACATGCCGCTGGTTGGCTACCCTGCAACCGCTATTTTCTTGCCGGGTCAGAGTGAAGAGTGAAGTAGTCAGTCACAGCCTTCACCGCCGTTGGTAGCCTATCGTGGGTCCGAGACTGGCGAATCTCGCTGTGGTATCCTCCTGGGAGCGGTCACACTTGCGTCTCTCTCTCTCTCTCTCTCTCTCTTTCTCTCTCTTTCTCTCTCTTTCTCTCTCTTTCTCTCTCTTTCTCTCTCTTCTCTCTCTCTTTTTCTCTCCTTCTCTCTTTCTCCCTCTTTGTCTCTCTTTCTCTGTCTCTACCTCTCTCCCTATCTTTCTCTCTCGCTATCTCTCGCTCTCCCTTCCCCCTTTACCACCAGGGGGGCTTTCAGCAGCACGGTCGCGTCGCGTCCCCCCCGGCTGCGGGCTGCGCGCTCGACCGCGACCGAAGAGGGAGGGGGTGGGAGGGGGGGGCACGTGATGCGTTAAGACCAATCAGGGAAACCGAAACCCTTCCTTATTCTGGAGAGAGAGGGATGGGGGGGGGGGGGACAGAAGCTCGCACGTAAGGGTGCGAGAAAAAGAGAGAGGGTGAGTGGGAAAGAGGTCGAGATGGAGGAGGGAATTGCTCCTATGTGGCCGGCAAGAGGGGGGGGGGGGGGGGGGGCACGGGCCACTATATCTCGCCGGGGACGTCGTTATGGCCGAATGCAAAAGTGGTATAGGGGGAATTTGTCCCGTGTCCCCCGTGTGTGTGTGCGTGTGTGTGTGTGTGTGTGTGTGTGTGTGTGTGTGTGCATGTATTATCTCGGCACGCGCGCGGCCCACCGCACCTTTGCCGCCCTCGAATACCCCCGTATCCGCGCTGGGATTGGCCGATCCCCGTCGCGTCACTGGGAGCTGCCGCGCCGCCGGTGAGGTTCGCACGGCGAGGAGTATAGCAGCACTAGAAGGCGCAGCGCGTCGAGTTTTGTCGAGTCTCTGTTTTGTGCGTCGTCTGCAGGGGCGTAGATAATGGACGTGGCTTCGCGACTGTATGAGGCCTGCTTTCGGGATCGCGCTCCTTCCTCTAGGCCGTCGCCGAGCCCAGCCCTCCTCGACATTCATGCAGGAAGAAGGGGGCTTAGATAGGAGCCGGCGAGGCGCCCTGGTGGTGGTAAAGTTTGACGGGCGGCGTTGGGCTTAGTCACCGCCCCCCGCGAAGCTGCTCGGAGGGAGGGAGAGAGAGAGGCTACGTCTTAATTTGACCTTTTTAATTTCCTCAGGATACCTTGTGGGGACTTTCCTAGTCAAGAGTCGCACCTGTTAGTGTCCGGGGTGGACGGTGGTGGTTGGACGATCCCGGAGCTTCCTCGCTGCCTCTCTCTCTCTCTCTCTCTCTCTCTCTCTCTCTCTCTCTCTCTCTCTCTCTCTCTCTCTCTCTCTCTCTCTCCTCTCTCTCTCTCTCTCTCTCTCTCTCTCTCTCTCTGTCTCTCTCTCTGTCTCTCTGTCTCCCTCCCTCTCTAGCACGCCCCCTCCCCTCAGCTCTTCCTCCTGTCGTCTCTGTCGGCGTCGGTAATTTGACTTTAAAATGAAGAAGGCCTCCGACTCCAGCAGGGCCGTGCCGCCCCGTATATACTGTCTCTGTGCCCCCCCCCCTCCTCCCTTTCCAATGCTCTTACTGCCCCCCCCCCCCTCTCGCAGAGTGTAGTTTCGGTTGGAATGTCGTCCTGTACGCCCTCTGTCTCTGGCAGGATTTGCTTGCCATGCCTGTTTGTTTACAGGCCTCGAGTGCTCTTCATACATCCCCCTTGCAGGTCCCACGGCCCTGCCAGCCAGACCCCCAACCCAACCCCAGGCGTATGAATCCGAGTGGGGCTGAGAGGAATGTATAAAACTGTCGTTTTTACTTTCAGGATTTGGGATATAATTATGCGCACCGTAACTCTGGGCCGCCTAATGCATTTCTCTCCTTGGGTGCGTTTCCCGAAGGAGCGGGGTGGGGGTGGGGGTGGGGCTGCCAGGTCGGGTCAGACATCGTCGGAGCGTCGAACTCTCAAGGCGCGCACGCGCACACTAATGTATAAGTGTACAAATTTGAACATAACTCGTGTACATAGTTACACATACATAAATTATGGGTACATATTTTTACGTCGTTCTCTACACCTTTTTACAGAATGCTGCACATATTTGTACATTAAGTAATTCTGTACATGAAATATGCACAAATTTGTACATTATACATTTAGTGTGTATTTGAACGGGAAAACTCCGCGGTCCTCTGTTCCTGCGACTTTCCTGTTCGTGGATAGAGAAAAAAAATAGGGAGTATAGAAAGATGATTGAGAATCTGATTCTATACGTTGCTGCTTGACAATGCCTCCTCATCATGGAGAGGAGGTGCGGCCTGCTATGGAATTGATTTCGCATTCAAACGTCACACTGATCCGGCCTATCTGAAATCTGTCTTAATTTGATAGATCACGTCCCTCTGCCCCCCCCCCCCCATCCCCCTCGCGCTGTTATGATTCGCACCGACATTTTTTTTCCTTCTGTTTTATTTGCCTTTTTTTCCCTCATCCACTTTTATTAGTATTATTATTATTATTTCGCGTTGTTAATTTGTTTGCTCCGGCCCGGGGGCGGCAGCAGCAGCAGCAGCAGCCCCTGCGGGTCTGGAAATAATAGACCACCGTAAGCGCGTTTTATTTTCATTCAATACAATCCCAGAGAACTCGCCGCCGGCCCCACCGCCCCCAGCAGTTCCGCGCAGCGCCGCCCCGGCGTGTGCAGCCTGTATATATTTTTGTTTTGGTCCCTCCCCTCCCGGGTGGGAGAGACTACAGTTGAAACTACAGACACGATCTACACTTTGGCAATAAAATCCACAATGTTTATAGATCAGAAATAACCTGAAACGTACTTCTGTCTGTCTATGACGCTAAGTCCACTTGTGTTCAGAGTCTACGTGAAGACAGACTACAGACGAACTCTATATCAACCATATGTGATTGCAGACCAGCTATGGACCAACTGTGAACGAACTATAGACAGACTATCGATATTTCGAACGCTCTCGACGAACTATAGTCGAACTAGAGATAAGCCGATATTCGTCAATGGTTATGTCTGAATATCAGGGTACAGATCACTTAATGATTATTTGTATTCAAAGTACTATTAAAAAATTTCGAAAAAAATTTCAAATTTCAAACCCCCCAACCCCCTACCGCATAGTTCCCCCTCAGGTCTTAACCGGAAGCTTCCCATGATAGTTTACACACACCTTGCTTGACACTAATAATTCATGAAACTTACCTGGATTCGAACCCGCGACTTTTGGCTTACCAAGCAGAGATGCTAGCCACCAGGCTATCACGCCCGCTTGCAGAGACCTGGGGCAGGAGCCCTACTGCTTCGACGGCGGTGCCAGCCTCCTAGCTGTGCTGAACTACAGTTTCGTCTATAGTTTGTCCACTGCTCGTCTACAGTGTCTACAGTGTGTAAAAACACAACTGTTATTGTGACCTAATCTATGACTGCGATCCATCGTCAATCTGAACTCGTATCAGGATCCTAGACGAAGCATTGTAACGTCTTCAGTCTCGAATTGCAAGTGTAATTTCAAGTGCAACTGCAAATGTAACATGATTAAACACTAGAAAAACAACGCAAGTCAGTGAAAATGCAGCTGGAGTTGCGGCTTCTTTTACAACCATAAGTAGGTCTTCGGTTCTTCCATAGTTCGTCTACAGTTGGTGTACAGACTTGTTTGAGCTTCCGTCTGCGATCGCACCTACTAACTGGCCACACACGTTCCTAAATTCGTCTAGAAATTATCTAGTGTTTCAACATGTGTTCTGAACTGTAGATTGACGACTTCAGTCTGAACTATAGTTAGTCAACTGTCTCTCCTACCCGGGCTTCCCCCGTTCGCTCCTCTTTTGCTCTCTGACCGTGTGTAGTCACTACTTTTGCGCGAATAAAATTCCTCTGTGTGTGTGTGTGTGTGTACGCGCCGCTGATGCCTGTTTGTTGTCGTGCGTGTGTGTGTGTGTGCCTATACAACGACTTATATACGCCCCGTATGCGTTTCAAACATCCGTGTATCCGCTGCTCGTTTGGCGAGGGTAATGGAGAGGGTTGGCGGGGAATGTTGGGGTTATGAATAAAATATACAGCTGCTGACAACTTTGAAGAGAGAAAGAAAGAGATTGGGGGTGGGGTGCTAATTGGGGAAGTGCGACAGAGAGAGTGTGTACACGCGGGGTTGAACTCGGAGGATGTCAGGAATATCCGCATTTATTCCCGTGGTTACGGGCGGGAGGGAGAGAGAGAGATGAAGAAGAGGGTAGCGGAGTAGCGGATGTTGGGCAGGGTCAGAGAGGGAGAGGGAGAGTGATTTCCTTGTGGAGTTCCACCCTTTCGCCAACACCATGTGTGCGGTCCCCCCCCCCCCCCCAATCCCGCCCCCTTTGCCACCGAGTGGACTCGAAAAGGAAGCCACTCTCTGGGTCCCATCTGTAGAGGGAAGTCCCCGCCCGGCCTTTTCATAACTCGAGCGCCAAACACACGCACCACCACCACTACCAACCCCACGGCCACCAACTGTGCGCCGCCCGTACCAACTTGCAGAAAACATAAGAGTCCGCCCTCAGGCTGTGAGAGTCAATTTTCAATCTTTTATAAGACGATAGCTTCAGCTATCTTTGACTCTCGCTAGGATAGATTAGCGGTAGCGCAGCAGCCGTTTTTTGGTGGACGCGTTCCTATACTACTTGTGTGTGTGTGTGTGTGTGTGTGTGTGACATGCGAAAGTACTGAAATATTACACAAGGTGTGAAATAATGCAAACGGCGCATGTCCGTGACAGCCTGTGAACGTGTATAAAATTTTACGGCGCGCTATGTGCGGTCTGCGTTGTTAAAAAAAAAAAAAAAAAAAAAATCTTAATAAAAAAAAAGAATACAATGCGGGTGCGTGTGATTTTGAATACGGCGCTAAGGGGCCATCGTGGTGCGTGTGCGGTCAGGTGGGCGGTCACGTGTTTAGGGAAATGTGGGTCAATGTGGCCCACCTGCGGACGCCCTTTCACTGCGTAGATAGGCCGAGTGTTTTGCAGGGGTCGCCTTGGGGGGGGCACTGCTGATATGAACGTGAAGGTGGCAAGGAACGATTTTTTTTTTTTTTGGGGGGGGGGGGGAGTAAGGGAAGGCGTCTTAGGCCAAGGGTGCGATATAAGGCATTGGAAGAGGCGAGGGTGGGGGGAAAGGGGGGCGGGCGTTGTTTTGATACACACCAGCCCCCACGGTCTTAAAAGGACCCCATGATTTTGGCCCCCTCCCCAACGAGGCTTTGCTTTATTACATCTAAGTCACGTGGGTGCGTTGGAGCCGGTTCTCTCTCTCTCTCTCTCTCTCTCTCTCTCTCTCTCTCTCTCTCTCTCTCTCTCTCTCTCTCTCTCTCTCTCTTCCACCCTTCTTTTATTATTTTGTTTTTCTCCACCTTTGCGATTCCCTCGGCTGCGGTTGGTCGGTCTTCTCCGTCCTACAATTATGTGACCCGGTAGAGAGAGAGAGAGAGAGAGAGAGAGAGAGAGACAGAGACAGAGACAGAGACAGAGACAGAGACAGAGAGAGACAGACAGACTAGATGCAGAAGATAGAAGATGGAAGGGGATCGCGCGTTTTATGAGATCGATCGGCAAGGTTTTGCCAAAAGGTTTCGGCAGCCGTTCCGTTTCCCTTACTTATATTTATTTCTTTTCTTTTGATTTCCTTTTTTTTTTTTTGTCGTGTAAATCTGTCGAAATCTGTCGGCGTTGGACATGGCAGACACAGGACAACATCCTGCGTGTCCCTTGCGGGCAGTGCGGCGCCAAAGTCAATATTGTGCTTGGTGGTGTTCCTCGCATCCCCCTCCCCCCTCCCCCTTCCCTCACACCTCAACCCTCCTGCAGTAGAGCTTGTTCGCCGAAAGCCGCCGTCACATATCAGAGAGAGAGAGAGAGAGAGATGGATGGATGGATGGAGTATGTACGCGGCTTTCGGGAAAAATGGGCCTGCGATTTTTCACACGGCTTCTCTCTCCCTCTCTCCCTGCCTCTGAAAAGTAAAAATTAAGTAAACATCTCTGTGTTTTTGTTAGGGGCGGCGGCAGCTGCTGCAGGCCTGAGGTGGGCTCCGATGGCGCCGGGTAGGCGCTGGGCGCGTGGGCGTTCATACGCCGCCGCGCAGTGGTAGCGGGTTCGAATCCCGCTGGCACCGCGGGAAAAAAAGTCAAAAAATAAAAATACATATTTGATAGGGTTTGAGTTTTATTTCGGCTGGCTCTCAAAAACGGGGGTGGAGGGCATCTTCCCCCATCCACCCTAAAAAGCGTTTTCCGGTTCCTCCCCTGGATACCCGCACCCGGCCCGCGCGGGCGCCCTGGCTGTCGTTTGCTGGCTCATAAATCCCCACCCGAGCCCTTGTTCTCCGAGGCCCCCTCCCCTGAGAGAGAGAGAGAGAGAGAGAGAGAGAGAGAGAGAGAGAGAGAGAGAGAGAGAGAGAGAGAGAGAGAGAGAGAGAGAGAGAGGGAGAGAGAGAGAGAGAGAGAGGAGAGAGAGGGAGAGAGAGGGAGAGAGAGAGAGAGAGAGAGAGAGAGAGAGAGAGAGAGAGAGAGAGAGAGAGAGAGAGAGAGAGAGAGAGAGAGAGACAGACAGACAGACAGACAGACAGACAGACGGCCACCTGTCACCTGGCGCGTGTGAGTGAGAGAGACGGGGGCTGTCCTTGGGGGCGGGCGCGGGCCAACAGCTACAGCGACAAGACGTGCATCACCGGGGAGGATGGGCGCTCTCTCGGCTCTTGGTTTTCGAACGCCGCCGCCGTGCGGGCAAAGGGGCGCGTATAGGGTTGAATCGAACGTGATGGACACACGGGGCAGCCCCGCAGAGGCCAGTAGGCCCCCAATGGGCCCCCAACTCGGGCCGCTGGATTTGTTTGGGAGCCCGCCCCCCAGCACGACGCCTTATCTGCTGAGTCGGGCCGGTCAGTTACCTGTCTCTGGCTGCAGGGCTGTGAGGTGGGGCCTCCGGGGCCTGTTGGGTGGGATTGGGTGCCGCGGGCCTAGTAGCCCAGGGCGCCTACGGCTGCCAGAGGAGAAGACTTGACCCTCCTCTCTCTCTCTCTCTCTCTCTCTCTCTCTCTCTCTCTCTCTCCCCCCCCCCCTGCTCTCTCTCACACACTCCCTCACTCTCTCTCCGCTCGACGCGGCCAGGAGATTTGGCTCTGGGATCGCCAGGAGCTCAGGTAGTCAACCCGCTTACTTCCAGTCCGGGAGATTTAAGTCTCTCTCTGTCTCTTTCTCTCTCTCTCTCGCGCGCACACACACACTCACACACACACACAGTCTCTCTCTCACACACACACACACACTGTAAGGGTGGAGCCTCCTGACAGTCGACTTCTCCGCTCCGCGTTCCCGCCTCTGGATAGGAAGGAGCGGGGCGGGGGGTGGGGGGCAGGTGTGTGCTGAAGGGGTATTTCACACCTGGCTGTCGCGGGTACGCGAACCCGTTGCCACGACGCGGTTGTGCGGCTTGCGCAGCGGTGGGTGCCCCGGAGCTGCCGCTGGAGCTAGGACTGCTCCTCCCTCAACGTGAGGACCGCGGTGGTAGCGGCGGCAGCGGTGGTAGCGGCGGTAGCGGTGGTTGGGGCGGTAGCGCACCACACGTCTCGGCCGTTGCTTTCATTTAATTATTTTTTTGCCGGTGCCGTGCGGTGGTGGTGGTGGTAGTGCAGCGGCTGCTGTGGCCCGGGGCGATGCGGCACAGGCGGAGTCTGGGGGAGGACGGCGTCGACGTGGCCGTGGAGGACGGTGTCGACGAGGCCGTGGAGGGCGGCGTCGACGTGGCCGTGGAGGACGGTGTCGACGAGGCCGTGGAGGGCGGCGTCGACGAGGCCGTGGAGGACGGCGTCGACGAGGCCGTGGAGGACGGTGTCGACGAGGCCGTGGAGGACGGTGTCGACGAGGCCGTGGAGGACGGCGTCGACGAGGCCGTGGAGGACGGCGTCGACGAGGCCGTGGAGGACGGTGATGCTGCTGATGACAGGAGGATGAAAAGAGATGCTGCGCTTCGGAGTGTAGGATTTACAGTGGGCCGCGGCGCCGGGCTCGCGCTCGCGGGACTCGGGGGGGGGGGGGGGGGGGGGGGGAGGAGGAACTAAAGAGTGCTATCATTGTGCCCGGAACGACCCCGCGGCCCCCGCGGCCCCCGCGGCCCCGGTCCGCCCTGGAAGCTCGGAGGGGTGGCTGAGGAGGCCCGGGAGGTGTATTAGGCCGGCGGCACAATCAGAACCGAGGCTCTGGCACTGGACGGGCCGCGGACGGCGGCGGGGCGCTGCTTTGTCGGCGCCGTCCCTCTGCCGCTGTTTATGCACTGCCCCGGGGCCCCCTAGGAGGAGAAGTTGGGGGAAGATTTTCGCAGCGGGCTCCGCCTAAAAAACAAAACAGAAAAACAAAAATGATTGGGACAGTGTATTTAGGTCCACGTGCCGCTTGAGTTTTTTAAAACGACGGCTCAACCCGGTTGAACGTGTGTGATTTTTGGGGCGATGGTTTCCGTACGTGTTCTCTGACCTACAAGTAAACCGACCTAAGAACCAAGTGAGCCGGTGCTGCACGAGGGATGTTTGTGCTACCTGGTTTTTTGTCCGTTGGCGGGAGGGCCCCCAGCCCCCCAGGGCGGTGGGGTGAGGGAGGGAGGGAGGGAGGGGGGGGTACTAGGGTCGTCGTGTCGTGCCGTGTTTGCTTACACGGTGGCAGCAGCTGGCAGAAAAGTGAGGAGTACCGTCAGGAGAGTCGACTCGCCTGCTGGGCTTCTCGTTTGCTAATGAGGAGGAAAAGTGTTTTCTTACGGAGGCGACTGCTCGTCTCGTCCACGCGACACTCGTGTGTGTGTGTGTGTGTGTGTGTGTGTGTGCGCGCGTGTGCGTGTATGCCTGCGTGCGTGCGTGCGTGTGTGAAACTGCACGGGGAGGAGGGTGGTAGCCACAGGACGGAGCAGAGCCGTCGTGAAGAAGAGCAGGGGGGCCTTTAATAAGTCCAGCAGAGGGACATAACCCGCCTTTTTACGGTGCAATCCCCCTCCGGGCCGCCGTGACCTCCAGGTGACCTTCCGTACACGCTGCGTGAGGCAGCAACGGGTGCGGGCGGGTGTGTTCACATCTTCGCTTACTTTCGCTTTGCACACGGTGGTGCGGCGGTGGCTTCGGGGAACGACTTTAAGACAGAGAGGAAAAGTGTCGTGTATGTGTGTGTGTGTGTGTGTGTGTGTGTGTGTGTGTGTGTGTGTGTGTGTGTGGAGGTAGAGTGGGTACGAGGAGAGAAAGAAAAAGAGAGAGAGAGATGGATAGGCAGTACTCCATGTTAGACTGCGATAAATGACTTCCGCTCGCCGTCCTCCATTTGGACGCCTGCAGCCTCTGCACATATAGCGCAGGGCCAACACATGTCTGCCCTCCTAGTGGAGGAGGTATGTGAGGGAATCAGGAAGTTTACTGCACTTTTGGTTAGAAGCATGGGAGTTGGTACAGTTGTAGTTGGGTACCTAAGGGTCAATTTAAGAGCCAGAGGCATTCGATTCATCCCTTAGGATTCAAGATGGCGGCCATTTTCCAAAATGGCGACTAAATTTGACTTAAGCCCTTGCTCAGACGAAGCGAGGCACCCACTGAACCGATTTTGACGAAATAAATATCGTTTCCGACTATCAAAGGCACGAGAAACACCATGGACTCGTCAGATTTCTTATATCTCATTTAGTTTTTGAAGTATATGTCAGATAATTTCAAAAAAAGTTTGCTAAAAAATTGCAGTTTTTGTTTTTACACTATAAATTTATTTCTGGCCCGAAATCGACAAAAAGTGCTTCTATATTCGTTGTTATGCACTACGCGAGAAATAAAATGAGCCATCGTTGAATTTTTTATCTCAATTAGATTCGGAGATAGAGCGGTCTAAATGTGGCAATGCACGGATCTCTGCAGAGTTTCCCCGTAAGGGGCAGTAGGCAACCCGCAGTGCTCGGCCATTAAAAAAGCTCGAAATACCGGCGTTTTTAGCATATGAAGTGGATTTAATTACTGATTCACGTAGAAAACTATCACCAGCCCTTCTATTGCGACCCCTTATTTTCATCTTCAGAGTGATGCTGCACAAGGACAACCATCCTTTTACCTCTGGGATCCAGAAGTTGTCTAGTCTACGCATATATCCTTCCTATCAGGGGCATCTTCTGAAAACGTAATAGTGTCTGTAATAAATGGTTTGAGAATGGTATTTGAAATACCAAGGGGGATTCCGAATTTATGAGGTATTCAGGCTTGCTTGTTGTGGCGCCTGTTGCTGTGTCGCCACGCTCCGCTACTTCTAACTGACACGGTCGCTGGCCGCGGGGGTGATGCCAGTTCTGCACAAGCAGCGGGGTCTGGATCTTGTTCCTCATGTACGTCCTCCCCATCTCTACATAAACAGGTTCAGCATGGAACAAATTGTTATGCGGCTGCTAATTTTAAAAACACATTTTTAGGCACACCTTGGAACGTTTAATTGTGCGTACGTTTCTAAGCAGCACGGCCCTCTGCATCCCGTACAGCAAATGGTGCAATCAACCCATTCTTTCCAGCAGGAGACCAACTGGGTTTGCACCCCCTTCGTGCACCCACACTTCACGAGGAAATGTTGGGGCTAGGTAGACCGGTGGGTCGTTGGACCAATGGGGCACCCACCCCACTGAAGACAAAACAGCTACATTGTCATAGTTTCAATGTAGGAGGCTACTCGATATCGCGCGATTTTAGTCGCTCTCACCGTTGTACGCCATCGTCCACCCCCATGCCGCTAGGCGAGATTTCCCTGCAATGTGTTTCTAGAGCCTGCCCCCAAAGCTGCCCTGCCTGGAACGCTGCTCGCAGGATGAGCCGAAGGAGGGCACCGCTGGTCGGTGGTAAGGCCTCTATCAACGTCTTGTTGGACTCCTGAACAAAAACTGCCTGGCATCGTTAATTGTTGCACACTCTCTAGGACCAGAGTACATGTTGATAACAAATTTCTCCAGCAGCTGGTTTCTTTCTGGCGAATGGTCTGATGGGCGGGACAAGGGCCGGGATATGTCCTGGAACGCTTTGATTACTTCTGGATGTGCTTTCCATATCCTCCAGGCGGTCCTTTTGCCTTTCCTATAAAATGTTGAAGTCGTATCGCAGCCGGTCATCGTATGGAATCCCCGGGGCACGTGCCTCTCCGAGAGTTTCTGCAAATTTGTGGATCTGGGGGTATTTTTCGGTGTTTTCCAGTGCCGAAGTACACCCACAGTGTCGGTGGCCAGACGAAGGCGCTTCTTCTTAGGGGAGGGCATGGCGTCTGTTTGGAAATACACTATTCCCGATCTCACGAAAAACGCATTGCATTAACGGAATATTGCACTGAACGCAGTAGAGGATGCTTACCTTCCCCTAAGTGAGCGACCTTTTCGAGATGGTGTGGCCGGCGCGAGCTGCTTCTGTCTGCGCCGGCGCGAGCGGGGGAGGGGGAGGGGGGGGGGGAGGTCAAAACGTTAAAGACGCCACCCTCCGCGCGGCATCAAAAATGGGTGGTCTGGTTTGGCGGTCATTTTACGAGGCATTGTGTAAGCGTTTCCAAAATTGGTGATCTCTTCATCAAGGGGAAAATGCGCCTGGTAGGTAGGCAACCCGTACCAGCCATGTCAAATCATGACTCATAGAAGGGCTGGTGATAGTTTTTTACGTGAATCAGTTATTAAATCCACGTCATATGCTAAAAACGCCGGTATTTCGAGCTTTTTTAATGGCCGAGCACTGCGGGTTGCCTACTGCCCCTTACGGGGAAACTCTGCAGAGATCCGTGCATTGCCACATTTAGACCGCTCTATCTCCGAATCTAATTGAGATAAAAAATTCAACGATGGCTCATTTTATTTCTCGCGTAGTGCATAACAACGAATATAGAAGCACTTTTTGTCGATTTCGGGCCAGAAATAAATTTATAGTGTAAAAACAAAAACTGCAATTTTTTAGCAAACTTTTTTTGAAATTATCTGACATATACTTCAAAAACTAAATGAGATATAAGAAATCTGACGAGTCCATGGTGTTTCTCGTGCCTTTGATAGTCGGAAACGATATTTATTTCGTCAAAATCGGTTCAGTGGGTGCCTCGCTTCGTCTGAGAAGGGCTGAAGTCAAATTTAGTCGCCATTTTGGAAAATGGCCGCCATCTTGAATCCTAAGGGATGAATCGAATGCCTCTGGCTCTTAAATTGACCCTTAGGTACCCAACTACAACTGTACCAACTCCCATGCTTCTAACCAAAAGTGCAGTAATAATTTCCATACCTCCTCCACTATCCTGGCCGGGCCGGGCGCTCGCTGCTGGCTGCTGCTGGCCTCCCTATCGGCCGTGTCTCCCCTCCCCCCGCTGCCGTCATAATTACATGCCCTCTCGGGTTTCAGCCCCCGTCCCCCGGCACGGAGCACCCCGCACTCCAACGGCTCCTGTAGTGCCGTGCCGTATCAGCTGCTCCCTGCGTATTATTGGACAAAACTAACCCCGGTTAAAATAATGCAGGAGAAAGCGTCGCGTCGGTCGCGCCTCTCTGTCGCGCAGCCTCCCCTACCCGCCGACCCTGTGTGTCTCTGTCTCTCTCTCTCTCTCTCTCTCTCTCTCTCTCTCTCTCTCTCTCTCTCTCTCTCTCTAGTCAGATTATATGCCGGTCCACTCCCCGGGTTCCGCCATGATTTCTTTGATGTGATGATAAGCCCGGCATAAATAGAGCCCTCATTGAATAAAGCAATCTCGTCGTTGGTCGCGAGAGGTCTTGTTTCTCTGCGGCCAGAGGGACGGGGACCGTTCGCGAAGCACGTGGCCAGGTCAAAAGTAGTCCGCAATCATTTCGCACTAAATGTAAATTTTTCAAATTTGGACATATTTCATGCCCAGAATTACACACACATAATTTATGGACAAATTTGTAGCGTTCTGTACAAATTTATGTACGTAATTTATGTATACGTGAGTTATGTGCAAAACCTTACATTTACATTTAGTGTTGTTTTTGCGACGTAGTTTGCGAAGGTCTCCCCCCCCTCCCCCGAAATCAAGTTAAATTAGTATTGGAATTAGTATTGGGAGAACTTATCAACTTGTTTTCTTGCGCCCGCGGCGCTAGCAGCTACCGGGGGGTAGTACCCGCCCCCCGCGAAGGGGCGTCAAAGTTTTGCCGCCGCCGAATGAATGTCCTGGCGATGACTTCGGTTTAAAAAGAAATGAAAGCGGGGACCGGGATTCTTTAGCGTGCGAAATTGGCTAAAGCTGCAGCGGCGGCGGCGGCGGCGACGGCGGCGGCGGTGACAGCAGCGGCGACGGCGCCAAGGGTTTTTTGGGGCCCTTTGGAAACTCGAGGCGATGCGCGACCGTTGTCGTTGAACCCTCGTGCTTCCCCATGCCGGAGCGCCCTTCTGTCCCCGCTCCCCTCCCTCCCTCTCCTCCCCCTCCCCCACCGCCGCCGCACCCCCGCCTGTGCCCTTACGGCGCGGCAGGCGCCTCGCCCGGCACACGTGTGCTTAACGCCGATTAACGCCCGTGAATCCGTATATAAGACCACGTGGCGTGTGTGGGCAGCGAGTGTGTGTGTGTGTGTGTGTGTGTGTGTGTGTGTGTGTGTGTGCGTGGTCGGTCATGCACGGTACGGTACACGCAAGTTTATTATTAGTGTCTCCCTCGCTCTCCCCTCTCCTTGCAAGGTGCCTCCACTCTCCCTCCCTCCCTTTCCTCCCCTTTCTTCTTCATACAGTACACCATATACCAACTGCACCCCCCCCCCCTTCTCCCCGACCCCTGCCCGTTTTTATTTCTGTGCCTTTCCTTTTCTGCCCGCATAGAAAAAGAGAGAGACAGACAGAAGGGTGATCCAGCACCACCTTCCCCTCTTCCGCACTCTGCGCTCGCATTATAATAGCACGGGGTCCTAATTAGGTATCGCCTTTCCTCCCCTCTCCCTTAGTCACCGTCCCAATACGTTTGAATACTCTACCGGATTTTCTACTACCCCTCCCCCACCCCTCTCTCTCTCTCTCTCTCTCTCTCTCTCTCTCTCTCTCTCTCTCTCTCTCTCTCTCTCTCTCTCTCTCTCTCTCTCTCTCTCTCTCTCTCTCTCTTTTCTTCTCTCTCTCTCTCTCTCTCTTCCTCTTTCTCTCTCTCTCTCTTTCTCTCCACCCGCGTGGTCGGACGGTCCAGTTTAATACCCCTGGTTGTTGTGATAGCGCCCTGCCCAGTGTGTGTGTGTGTGTGTGTGTGCATGAGCGTGCGTAGCGCCGACAGGCCGGCCAACACGACGGGGCCAAAGCAAAACACACGGGGGCGGGCGTACGGTGCTCGGAACAGTATGGCTCCGGTTTCTTTGACCAACCCCCCCCCCCCCCCCCCCTATAGCTCCCATACGCAGAGGGTGGGGAGGTGCCTTGCTCGGCGGTCGAGCGCCCGCGAGTGTCAGGGTAGGCCAGCCCGCACGGCACCGGTGCGTGGGAGAAGCCGAAGGGTGCCTACCCGGCAGGCGCCAAGACTGGCCATCTGGCCGTACTGTTTCTACCTGGGGGCGAGACGCGCCTCGGGCATCATTCCTGGCGGCGTGTGAGCTAGAGAGAGAGAGAGAGAGAGAGAGAGAGAGAGAGAGAGAGAGAGAGAGAGAGAGAGAGAGAGAGAGAGAGAGAGAGAGAGGAGGCTGCGACGTTGGTGGCTGCCGGAGGGGGGCGCTAGTGTCGTGGAATTGAATGGGTATTGCGGAATGACACGGCGCTGTGCTGGGCTCTACAATGAGAGCCCCACTGCCGAGGCGGACTGGCTACGGCGGCTGCGGGTACGATCCCCGTTGATGCGCGCGCCGTTCCATTTACGTCCGCCCGTCCTCTTTCCTTCTCACTCACCTCTCTCTCTCTCTCTCTCTCTCTCTCTCTCTCTCTCTCTCTCTCTCTCTCTCTCTCTCTCTCTCTCTCTCTCTCTCTCTCTCTCTCTCTCTTTGCCGCCGCCACTGCCGCCGCTGCGGTGGTAGAGGTAGTAGTAGGTTGGCCCGGAGCAACAGGCCCTGCTGCAGCAGCACCAGCAACAGCAGCAGTGGAGGGAGTGACATCTCTGCTCACCCCCCGCTACCGCTGCCGCACCCACCCAGCTGCCCCCGCATCCTCCCGCCCCCATGACCCTGTGTCACAGCGCCGGCAGCCCCTGCCTGCCAGTCACAACACTTCGGTGCCATTGCCCGCATATGTGTGTGTGTGTGTGTGTGTGTGTGTGTGTGCGTGCGCGCGCGCGCGCTGTGGGTACCGCTGTGTAGTACGTCAACCCGACAGGCGACGGGGGTGTATATTGGCATAACGATGGTGGCACTCTCGGGCCTGCAATCATTTCTCCCAAATCAACAGCCCCCATATCCGCACGCTAGCAGTACCCCCTCGTCTCTCACCCTCTCTCCCTCTCCCCCCTCCCCCCTCTCTCTATCTCCCTCGCACCCGCCGGACATTGCGATGGAATCGGCACACGCTGTTTGTCTATGCGTCGCCGGTGGCGCGTGTGAACGGGCTGCCTCCGCAGCGCTCCGCAGCGCCGCCGCTGTCTTCCGTCTCGCTCTGACACCCTCCTGGCCCCGCCGGCGTGATGTACAGCCACAGCCCGTCTCTCCGTTTCCTCGGGCGCCTCCGGTCAGATCCGGCGGCCCCAAGTGGTCGGGCCGGCCCCCGCGCCGCCCGGATCTGGCCGGATTTGGGGCCGGATGCAAACGTAGTACAGCACACGAGCTCTGTCACCGCCGCACAGGGCCGGAGGATTTGTTGCAGGGGCCGGACGCAAGTGACGAAACACCGTCCCCGTTCCGATATAGCCCCGCCTTCAATGTTAGCGACACGATCATTGGTTTCAGAGCACCGTACCGGGCCTGGGGTTTCAGTGCACCGTACCGGCCTGGGGGGTTCAGTGCACCGTTCCGGCCTGGGGGTTCTATAGAGCACCGTACCGGCCCCTTTTGTGCGAATAAACACTCACAACGTCGCAAACAGAGAAGCCGAACACGATACCAATTTTCTGACTGTATACTATATATGGATCCCATGGCTCCCACGCCGACCGCCGCTGCTTCTGTGTGTCTGTCGGTCTGTCTGTCCGTAAGAAGCCCCGCCGGCTACACTACACGGTGCACCCGGGCCCCCTTCTCTCTCTCTCTCTCTCTCTCTCTCTCTCTCTCTCTCTCTCTCTCTCTCTCTCTCTCTCTCTCTCTCTCTCTCTCTCTCTCTCTCTCGTGAACCCCTGGCCAGTATCATACACACCCGAGTCAACAACCTCGGTTCTCATCTCATACACACTCTCTCTCTCTCTCTCTCTCTCTCTCTCTCTCTCTCTGCCGTAAGGGCAGCCACTGCGCGGGGCAAGTCAAGGCAACTTCCTCGAGTAATCAATCCTTCCTCAGCAGCAGCTCCGTGCGCCTCTGGTGCAGCAAGCCCTGTCCGCGGGGGGTCTCGGCAGTGGGGTCTCAGAACATTGTACCGGCGTGAGGGTTCAGAGCACCGTACCGGCGTGAGGGTTCGGAGCACCGTACCGGCGTGGGGATTCAGAGCACCGTACCGGCGTGGGAATTTCAGAGCCCCGTACCGGCGTGGGAATTTCAGAGCCTCGTACCAGCCTGGGGGTTTCAGTGCACCGCACCGGCCTGGGGGCTTCAGAGCACCGTACCGGCCTGGGGGCTTCAGAGCACCGTACCGGCCTGGGCGTTCAGAGCACCGTACCGGCCTGGAGGCTCAGAGCACCGTACCGGCCGTGCACTCATCACGTGTTGGTCTGTTTGCGTCGTGAGTGGTGGTGATGAGGAAGTGTGTCCCACGGCGAGGGGCGCTCTGCAATCTCCCATGCAGGCGTCGTGCGCGTTACTCTTGGCACGCACGCGCACACACACGCGCACGCACGCGCACGCACGCGCACACACGTTACAAGTGCCGCCCCCCCCCCCCCCCCATTACCACACCTCGCACAGACCCCCGGCAGCCCCTGCATACGCGCGCGTCACGTGACTTCGCCCCGCTCTCTGCCTTTGGCGCGCCCTTTTCTATTAAAACTTGGGAGGCGCGGGGAGAGAGGGAGTGAGAGAGAAGCCCTTTCGCTTGCGCCCCCCCCCCCCCCCCCCCCCCCCCGAGGCCCCCTGTACACCCTTATTGGAAGGCGAGCATGAGTGTGGGCGAAAAGTAAAGAGAACTGAAAGGGGCAGGGGGGGGGGGGGGGGGCTGTCGACAATGCTCCTGTTACCCGCTCCATGGTAGGAAGCTATTTTGGTGCGGAAGTTACTGGCCGGAGTAGGTCTGGTCAAA
>CM076256.1:7054279-7114279 GCA_038380765.1 Odontothrips loti | reverse complement strand
TCTGTATGAACACGATGCGGGGCCAAACGTGGTGACCGCGGCGGGGGGTCGGGGCCGATGACCTGCGGCCGTGCCCTCCTGCATGAATGTAAATATGTTTTGGTGCAAAGTCTGTTTTTGTACCGGGAGGGAACCTTAGTGTATGAGCACGCGCGCGCGCGCGCGCGCGCGCGTGTGTGTGTGTGTGTGTGTGTGTGTGTGTGTGTGTGTGTGTTGGGGTCATCCTCGGTCTCAAGGTGGTGATCCTTGTGGACCAGGACTGGCGTGTGGCGTGACGCGGAGGACGTAGACAAGAGCATAACGACATAAGATGACCGTGTGCGTGCGTGAGGGACGGAACGAGAGAGAGAGAGAGAGAGAGAGAGAGAGAGAGAGAGAGAGAGAGAGAGAGAGAGAGAGAGAGAGAGAGAGAGAGAGAGAGAGAGAGAGAGAGAGAGAGAGAGGGGGGGGGGGGGGTTGTCGGCCGGAACTGGGCAATTGTGTGCTGCGTGCAATGGAATGAAATGGGCAGATGGGTCGCGCGGGCATGCCCATAGGGCACTTAAGCCCTCCGCCAGGCGTTAAGAGAGGTGCGTGCGCATGCGCCGGACAACTGCTTCCAGTGCCGCCTCTTACTGTGTGCTTTTAAAAATCGCGACCTGCAGCCGGGAGTGCGCACACCCCAAGGACACCCCAAGGACGAAAGTATGGAAGTAGTTGTCTTCATTGTAGGGAAAACACGTCCGATGAGGATAGGGATGAAATTTTTTTTTCGAAATATGTTCAACATGAAATTGACCAGAAAAATTTGTTTTTTTCTTCTCTTCATTCGTAAAACTTTTTTAGTAACCGGCGCCAGAACGTTTTTAAAATTTTTCAATTTTAATTTATTCATTCATTCATTCATTCTTTAATTCATTCATTCATTCGTTCATTCATTATTTTTATTTATTTTTGACACTATCTGGAGAGGAAAGGAGAGGTATGCGACCATGATGAAGGACTGTGGACGAGGTTGCCTATCTCTACTCCTTGTGGGCCGCCCTGTAGGGTGCTACCCTAGTGTGTGTGTGTGTGTGTGTGTGTGTGTGTGTGTGTGTGTGAACAGCCATTGCTATCTATACACGTGTGGCACAGGCAGAGGGGGGCGTCTGGGGAAAGTGGGTACGCGTGGCTAGAGGTTTACAACCCCCCCTCTCTCTCTCTCGCGCTCTCTCTCTCTCTCTCCCCCTCTCTCTCTCTCTCTCTCTCTCTCTCCCTCTCTCTCTCTCTCTCTCTCCCTCTCTCTCGCTCTCCCCACCGCAAGTCATCGCAAAGATAAGGCCTCATACCTCCCGCAGTGTGTGCGTGTGCTGCCTGCGTCACATGCGCCTCGGCCGTGGCGACAAAATTTATGCGGCGCTTAACGCGTGTTTTCTGCACACCGTGTGCGACCATCTCTCTCTCTCTCTCTCTCTCTCTCTCTCTCTCTCTCTCTCTCTCTCTCTCTCTCTCTCTCTCTCTCTCTCTTTTCTTCCCCCCCTGCCCTCTCACGGGTTTGCTATGTATCTGACCATGTAAAATTTCACAAATTTTGCCGCGCAAGGTGAACAACAATAATTAGTGTAGAAAAAATTCCTCTTGTTTGCCGCAGTTTTAGTGAGAAAACAAACTGAGTGATTACCCACTACTACTAAAGGTTAGATTAGAGATTGAGATCGAATAAAAACTAAAGAGGGACATTTTTGGCGACAAATGTGGTAAAGCGTGCACCCGTGCACCTGAGCACTGAAAAAACAAATGTGTTGATCAACGCATCAATTGATGCGTTCCTATTTGGTTGCGATTTTAATGCATGTGTCAAGCGTTCCCCCATGAAAATCGCATATGCGTTCCCTTTCATCAATGCATGTTACATGTGTTGCTCATAGGGAACACATGCCACATGCGTTGTTCCACACATTTGTTCTCTCAGTGAGGGGGGGGAGGGCTGGCTGAGGGTGAGGAGTGTATAGAAGTGGGTCCGAATTTAAATTCGGGGGGGACATGTTTGGATTAGATTTTTAAGTGGGAGGGGGGGGGGGGTTGTCACGTGACGGGCCCAAGTGGCGGGTCCTACGATGATCTACGAACCGTGGCGTTGAGTGGTTGTGGGGAGGGGGTAAGGGCTGTCGCCTCGTTACCGTTAATCTACGCCTAATGTATGGTCCGGCGTATCACGGCCGCTGATCGGGTGCCCCCTCCGGGTTCCTGGGGGGGGGGGGGGGGGGGGGGGTTGCGGGGGCAGGGCTGTGAACGAGCTGCTGTATATATATAGTCCTCTGTGAATATAGGCGTTATACGGGGGTCTTCCTCTCGCCGTCCTCTTCGCGTCGGTGCTCGTGTATCGTTTTTATGACGCCTCTGAAAAATCGTGGGGGTCACTTCTGTGTGTGTGTGTGTGTGTGTGTGTGTGTGTGTGTGTGTGTGTGTGTGTGTGTGTCGCAGTGCACAGCAGCGCTGCGGCGGCGGGCAGCGGGAAGGACTCGAGCCTCCCCCTCCCCCCCTACCCCCTCCCCTCCCCGCGGTAGGCCGCGGCAACGTGCCACGGGCACAAAAGGCGAATGCGGAGCCTTCCAAAGTGTGGCCCGTACGCGTGACTTAGGCCAGAGAGAGAGAGAGAGGCGAGGGGAGGGGGATCAACGCACCCTCGTGGAATGCCGGAAGAAGTGAGAGAGAGAGAGAGAGAGAGAGAGAGAGAGAGAGAGAGAGAGAGAGAGAGAGAGAGAGAGAGAGAGAGAGAGAGGGGGGGCGGGATGGTGGAGGTTGATTGTAGTATGAGAAAGAAGGAGAGAGAGAGAGAGAGAGAGAGAGAGAGAGAGAGAGAGAGAGAGAGAACGTGCAAGGAGAGTGTTCTTTACCGCTGTTGGTGCACCCTCCCCCTCGTTTTCCTTAAGAGTTGTGAGCCTGTACCGAGTTTATGCTACGCCCTCCCCCCCCCCCTCTCTTCCCCGCACCCGGAGACAAAAGTGCTCTAAGCTTCCTTCATCACGGGACGCATTGTTGCATTTTGACAGCATAACAACCCCCCCCCCCCCCCCGCCTCACCTTCTGGCAGTGGCTCATGTTGACCCTCTTGCCTCCCCCCCCCCCCGGGGCCTTGGTCGGGCTGCAGTCGACTGCAGTGTACTGCTCCATTTTCTGCCTCAGTAGCCGCGGAGTCTGTGTCGTCTGGCTTCCGTAGCGAGAGAGAGAGAGAGAGAGAGAGAGAGAGAGAGAGAGAGAGAGAGAGAGAGAGAGAGAGAGAGAGAGAGGATAGGGTGGCGTCGCGGGAGGCGGCCCCTTTCCCGTATCACGTATTGATAAACCCTATTTGATGAATAGTGTGTCGCGCGCTATCACCATATAGAGATAATAACGGGGCCGCAATCTGTGTGTGTGTGTTCGCGGGGGATGGTGATAAGGGCTCGTCGGGGGTGTTATTGCTGTGGTCATGAGGACTTGGCCTGGAACTGTCTGTGGGCCGTCTGCCGTGGGGAGTGTGGCAGCCGCAGTTAGTGCATTTTTCATCGCCCTGCCGAAACGGCAAGCGGAGTGGTGGTGGTGGGGGAGGGGGGGGGGGGGGGGGTCGGCCCCATGCAGTATTTCTGAACCCCTCCCGCTGTCATGTGTGAACCCATTTTTTGAAATCCCGCGGCGCCAAGCTGAGTCTAGCTCGCCTATATCAAATTTTCAATGTTGTGGCGGAAGTTTTCGAAACGGCCTCATTACCTTGTCCCGCCTTTTCACCCTCATAAATTGTCCGATGATGATGATTTTGATGAGTGTTTGACGGTGTCCATGGCAACCGGCGGTCCCCACACTGCTACAGCACAGGTCGGCACGGGCGGAGCGGATCCATCAAATAAGCCAAGCCGTTGCGGCGAAAGCTCATGTGGCCCCTACGGTCAATGGCTGCCGTGGGATGTCATGGACGCTGTGTGTGTGTGTTTGTGTGTGTGTGTGTGTGTGTGTGTGCGCCAAAGCCGGAGAACAATGGCTCGTCTCTGTGTGTAGGCTGGACGGCACAGGAATAGAATTTGCGTACCTGCCCGTGCCTCCCTCCACCCCTTGTGCACCACGAAGCGTTACACAAAACTTTCCCGAAAATGATTCTACGAATAGGGTATCTCGGAGTAAAGCTTGACCGGAAACAAGGATATGGTCGTGACATATCGTCAGCGAGAGCTAAGGCTCCAAATTTTAAAGTCGGCTTGTGGCTGACGGCGCGGGGCACGTGCTGCGTAACTTTTCATAAGGTAGACTTCCGTATCCGCTTGTGTGATTCTTGTCTTCTTCTTGTTTCTGGTGAAGCTCCGCTCCGCAACACTACTCCGGAATACCCTATTGTAGAGCTGTGCGAATCAGGAATTTTCACCTCGAATCGAAACGAATCGAATTTCTCGAAAAAGACCCCGAATCGAATTGGCCAAATTTTCCTCGAATCGAATCGAACTTCCACTCCAAATTTTCGAATCGAATTCGACTTTGTACTTTCTACGTATAGTTTTCAAGCATTTTAGAATATTTCACGTCATTTCACCATTTCACCTAATCATTATATTATCCAACAATGCGCGGAATTTGACATGGCACATTACTTGACGCCCAAACTGCAAAATTTCATTCACTTCAAACTTAGCTGATGAAAGAGGGTGAGATAGGGATAAAATAATTACACGTCTTGGCGCGCGGGTGGCCTGACGAGGCGGCGCGGCGTGAAGTGACAACGACAGCGTATGAAAATATTTCGTTCCTATTTTGTGGGTGTGGATATGGGTAAGACAAATTTTGAGTAGGAACGAAGAGCGCGCGGGATTTAAAAGGCAGAGCCTGGATGGCCGATTCGAGGACGAAGCAGCGTCGATTCGAATTTTCGAATATTTCGGTTTCGAAGCGGCTGGTCCATCAGCGAATCGAATCGAAACCGGGCCGATTCGATTCGTTTCGATTCGATTTCGATACATTCGCACAGCTCTACCCTATTGTCACAAGACGTACACCTCAAAAATTCAGCAAAATTCCGAATAGCCTATGTAGAATGTACACCCAGAAAACTGTGTTCTCGATCCCGGAAAAATCAAGAGCATTTGCATTGAATCTAGTAAAATGTTCTTGGTCCAAGTGCATGATTACTAGATTCAATGCAAATACTCTTGATTTTTCCGGGATCGAGAATACAATTTTCTGGGTGTATATAATCAGCACGGAACTAGAAATTTGGTTGCTGAGAGAGATTTGTTGGTTAGATGGGTGCGGATCGTTTGGGGGAGGGGAGGGGGAGGACAGATAGTGTAGAACCAGGCGCCGGGTGGATGGTTGAGGGGTGGGGGGGGGGGGCTGCACTGTTCTGCACTGTTCTGCCCTGCCCTGGCCGGGACGTTAGCAGACAGATAGGGTCTATTTGTCTGCACCGCTTGGCGCCGGCCGCTAGTCTGACCGGGCAGTCAGGCCCAGTTCCGTGTGCAGATACGGCGGTCTGAGTTGGGGCCGGGCTGCATACGTCATCATCAGGTTCGCACAAACGTGCCGCCATCGCTCTTATTTCGGTGCCCGCCGCGATGCCCTGCGCTCCAGAGCGCGCGCGCGCGCGCACACACTCACACACACACACACACACACACACACACACTGCTGCAGACTAAGATGGAGCAGTTATTGGAATGTCTCGTGCCGTTTGGGCAGCAGTCAGTGATGCGACTCTTTCTCTCTCTCTCTCTCTCTCTCTCTCTCTCTCTCTCTCTCTCTCTCTCTCTCACACACACACACACACATACACACACACACACACACACACACATACTGTCTGCGCTCGCACTCCCTCTCTCCTCCCTCATGCATTTTGTATATGCAACGTCGACGCTTCCGGCTTATTGCAGTTTTTGGTGCTGTCTTATATTGACAAACATCCACCGTCTCCCTTACTCCGGTTGGTGATTTGTGGTGTGTCTCGCTCGCACCCGCAGGGCTCGCAGCCAAAATCTGCGACGAGGGGACGAGGGGGCGGTACTTATTGCCGTCCCCTTCGATCTCATAATTCGTGTGTTTTAAATTGTGTCGAAATGACGTAGTTCGTGGCACACACAAATGCATGCATGCATGAACACACACACACACACACACACACAAACACACACACACACACACACACACACACACACACACACACACACACACACACACACACACACACACACGGTGGACGGACGAACAGGCGTCGGACGACGACTGATGCCACGGCCGAGGTGAAGACACGGGCGATGCGCGAGTTTATCTGCATGCACTTGGCGGAGCAGGGAATTTATGGGTCGTTCTTTCGCACGAGAGAGAGAGAGAGAGAGAGAGAGAGAGAGAGAGAGAGAGAGAGAGAGAGAGAGAGAGACAGAGACAGAGACAGAGAGGGGGGGGGGGGGGAGGGAGGGAGGGAGGGAGGGAGAGCTCATGACCGTGTCGTCCCCCTTGTCATGGGATGTCCCTGTTTTTTACTGCCTATAAACCGGCCATTGTGATGCTGGGTGCTGAGGCTCGGCATTGGCATGTTTGACAGGCTCAGAATTAACTCCTTAGCCCGCTCCGCTCGCAGGTTCTGCCGTGCCGCGTTTATGGGGCGAAAGAAAGACAGGATATGGAAGAGTGTCTGGAGCAGAGAGGGATGGGAAGAGAGGCATGTAGCAGCGGCCGACTTGCCGTCTCTCTCGCTCTCTCTCTGTCTGTCTCTCCTCTCCTGGCCGGCTGGGGGGGAAGCCGTGGGAAAGACATATGTTGCAGCCTCATAGCGCCCGCACTGTTAAATTTTTTGCTGTATAATAGTGAATGAACGAGTGTAAATTTCCTCGCCCAAATTTGCAAAAACAAAATTATTCAGGAAATTACAATAAATTTTAATGGTGCGCCGTCGGCTAGCGCCCGGGAGGTCGGCACTCCTGGTACGCTGGCGTGCCAGGGTGTTGCCTACCTCGCCGCCGCTTTGCTCGCCCTGTCGCCCCCCCCCCCCTCTCTCTGTCGCTCTCTCTCTCTGCAATGGGCACTGATGGCAATCATTACGAACGATGACTATCGCAACTTCCGTCCCTCTCTCTCTCTCGCACCTGCTGAGTACACATGCTGAGAGCGCTACGCATTCATTCTCGCGCACAAGACCCTTGCCAATGTGCATCGGCCTCTGCCCCCCCCCCCTCTTTTCCCTCCTCCCCCGCCTCTTTAAAGATCAAAGCAGTGGCGGGGAGGGGGGAGGGAGTGATGAGAATCAACACGAGTACGCAGATGGGACCTGTCAAAAAGTAGAGAGAGAGAGAGAGAGAGAGAGAGAGAGAGAGAGAGAGAGAGAGAGAGAGAGAGAGAGAGAGAGCTCAGCCGCAACGCAAACACGACGAAAATTTGCAAACTTTTGGCGGGAATCTCTGTTCCGTTTGAAAACGCGCCGGCGCTGCCTTTGCTGGAGGGCGGTGACTTTGCGGGAGCCTTCAGCCTTGTATCTCTGATCGGGCGGAGGTTGGAGCTCGTACCCCGCGGCTACAGGCTGGCCTGAGCTGGCCCGAATAAGTACAGTCGCTGTTTGCGTACCTTGCAAGGGGGCGCGCGGTGTTCGCAAACCCCATAAGGGCGGGGATGTTGTTTGTAATCTCCCCTGTCGCTTCCCTCTCGCCCATAGAGAGAGAGAGAGAGAGAGAGAGGGAGAGAGAGAGAGAGAGAGAGAGAGAGAGAGAGAGAGAGAGAGAGAGAGAGAGAGAGAGAGAGAGAGAGAGAGAGAGAGAGAGGGAGAGAGAGAGAGAGAGAGAGAGAGAGAGAGAGAGAGAGAGAGAGAGAGAGAGAGAGAGAGGTGTGAGCCTTGGGGGGCTTATCTCCTGGAAGGGTTGCTGTGATATGCTAACCACAACACACTCGGTCTGTGAGCGGACCTGCGCACACACACACACACACACACACACACACACACACACACGTTGTGTAAATTGTTACGTAACGATGCGGTCTGGGCCCGGGGTGTCAAGGTGCTGTGTGGTGCGCCGCCGACATGGTGGTGTGTCCTGCATGGTAATCGGCGGAGACGGAGGCACAGTTTGGTGGTGGCTTCACGTTTTCGTGCCCGAAGAAACTCGCGGCGCGGGCTGGAATACGGTGGCAGGGAGCCTGCCTGTCTGCTCTCTGTCCGTCTGCCTGTCTGTTTGTCTCTCTCTCTCTCTCTCTCTCTCTCTCTCTCTCTCTTCTCTCTCTCTCTCTGTCGTCTGACCGACCGCGACTCTGCATTCGGTCATTTTTCATCTCGTGATACGACCGCGGCTGCAGCGAGCGCAGAGCAATGGGGTGGGGTTGTGACAGAGCCTTCACGTCCATCCATCTATCTATCTGCCTATCTCTCTGCCCTATGTATGGGAAATTCATAGAGACTGCGTCTTGTTGTCGGGTAGCGCCCATCCATTGCTTCCGGCCCGTTGGCGTGCATGATCTATGCTGCATTACTTGCATTTAATGGGTTCGGATCTGGGGCCGCCCTCTATCCCCCTCTCTAACCCCCTCCCTATCCCTCTCTCTCCAACCCCCTATCCCCAAGACGAGACACCCCGCCGTTGCAACCCGATGCGCGGGACCGCGACGCTGCCTGCTCCTTGGCAATTCCGAGATAGGCAATCGGGCGAACACGATTCATCTTCTCTCTCTCTCCTCTCTCCACAACAACAACCACAACATCGTCGGCTGCTTGTCGTCTCCACGAGGTGTCGCCGTGTTTTTTGGTGTTTTTTTTTCCCTTTCCTTTGTTTTCCTTTCTTTTCATTACAGTTTTTCCTTTATGTCAGTTATCGCCCCTCGCATTATATCTTACACCTCTCTGTGAGAGAGAGAGAAAGAGGCGAAGACAAGGCGGTGGGAGTGGGACCACGGACGATATTTAAATCGCTCGCGCCTTTGTCATGCGCTCTGATTGGCTGGCGGTGGTGCCGCCACGCGCTGTAATTGGTTGGGGATTTTAATCACGTTTGTGTGTTCGTGGAATTTTCAGAAAAATCTACGAAACCCACAGAAAAAGTCCTCAGGCTATGAAGGTATTTTTTTTTTTTTTTTTTACAGTGTTGTGGATATGCGGTGGCATAATGGACCCGCCTCCCCTGTACACGAATGCCATTCTTTTGTTCCTTTCGAATGCGCAGAAAGTTTTCCTTGGGGTTTGGCCGAGTGAGTGGTGCCCGGGGAGGCGGAAAGGGGAAGAGGGGGGGGGGGGGTTAGGGGGGGGGGGCGAACGTCGACGGCTCTTCTCCTATTGGATCGCTGTCAGCGGGAACGTTCGGAAAAGCCGAACGAGAAGGCAGTGGGGAGAAAAAAAAAGAATCAGGAACTGTGTGGGGGAAAATACATGGAAACAAAAGGAATCCTATGCCGTGCGCGCTTTCCCAAGCCGCAGCCAGAGAGAGAGAGAGAGAGAGAGAGAGAGAGAGAGAGAGAGAGAGAGAGAGAGAGAGAGAGAGAGAGAGAGAGAGAGAGAGAGAGAGAGAGAGAGAGAGAGAGAGAGAGAGAGAGAGAGAGAGAGAGAGAGAGAGAGAGAGAGAGAGAGAGAGAGAGAGAGAGAGAGAGAGAGAGCAACTTTAATCAAATGGCTGTGGTGGAGAGGGCCATGTCGGGTTGTGGTGCAAACGGCGACAAACCCAGCCTCGCTCACGTTTTGAAGCCTTCGAGCGCCGTGTTGGGGTGCCAGTTTGCGTTGCCGTTTTGTTGTGGACCAGCATAGCGCGGGCGGACATGTGTGGGCGGAACGTTTGGCCCCTGCTCATGCTGGCCTACCTGGAAGAGGGAGAGAGAACATAACGGAGTCAGCTGGAGCGAGGGAGGGAGCGTCACGGAAAAATGAGTTGTGGGTGGTGAGGGGAGAGAAAGAGAGAGAGAGGGTGGGGGGATCAAATATTTGTGTGGGCTGTGGGTCACACATGACCGTTGTGCGTCGGCATGTCACATCCCCCTCACGGTCCGCCGCAATTACCACAGCTGTCGCTATCCAGCACACGCTAGCGCACGCCATCTAGTCTATAAATTACCTGACGAGCGATTCCAAGCTTTACACGGTTAGGCTAGTTAGGCATGGTGAGACGTCACGGTTTTTGTTACTTCAAAATTTTCTTTGAACGGCCCAATTTTCTAATCGTTGCCCTGTTCTCTTGTTGGTGTTCCAGGTGAGGCGCGTGAGTTCTGGAGGTGCTCTGGAAGGGTTCTGGAGGAGGCAGAGTCTAGGTCTGCTGGTTCGGTGAGCTTATTTACGCCTCGTTTGCGAAAACTTGAGCGTCCACGGAGGCGCCATTTTGTCGCTTAATTGGGCGGGGCTCCAGTTCAACTCGGCCAAACTACTTTTGACTGTCCGTTCTTTTCCCTTTGGAAGCGAGCAGAGGAGTGGGTCGCCTGCGAGCTCTGCCCTCTATATGCCCTCCCCGTGCTGTCCCGCGCCGCTGGTTCTCCTCGTAATTCGTATCTGAATCGCAACGCGCAATGAGGTGAATGCGAATGTGAAACAAAAGAAAGAAGGAAAGTGACCTCGGCGGACGTCTGTGGCAACAACAAAAGTCGTCGTGCCGCATGACGGCTCATGAATCTTAGATAAGTGAAAGCTGTGAAAGTTTTCGGGGCGCGCAATCCCTCGGCTTCTTTCTTTCATTCGCACCCTCTCTCTCTCTCTCTCTCTCTCTCTCTCTCTCTCTCTCTCTCTCTCTCTCTCTCTCTCTCTCTCTCTCTCTCTCTCTCTCTCTCTCTCTCTCTCTCTCTCGTCGCTCTCTCTCTCACACACACACACCTCTCTCCGTCACTCTTTTTCCTGCGCGTGCGCGCTGAAACAACAAGGAAAAGGGGACGATTTGGGGGCTCGAGGGAGGGGGGGGGGGGGCAGAGAAGAATGCCATGGGGGTGTAAGGTGAACTCGGAAGGTAAGGAATGCTTGGAAGCGTGGCATAAGTCATGACGAGCGGGCCGTACCCCCCCACGAAACCGGAAACCCCGCAGCACGCGCCGCCCACGCGCCGCCCACGCGACCTGCACCCGACCGGCACCCGACCGGCACGCGTGCCGCCACGCACGCGCGTCGATTGAAAAGTATGGAAAAGCCGCGCGCGCGGCGGGGCGGTGTACGTTGCCGTCGTCCATTTTTGTCTCTTTTTTATTTTTCTTCTCTCTCGCTCTCCCTTCATTTTATTCATTGGCGGGTAAGGTATAATTTTTTTAAGGGGGTTGTGATTTTTTTCCCCCGCCTGATTTCTTGATGACGGCGTAGACCCCGGCCGCCCCTCCCCCTCCCGCGGGTCCCCTACTCCGCCTAGCCTTCGCCCCAGACTGGAAAGTGAGTCGCGAATTTTAATATGAATACGACTTTTCAACGCCGAGGGACCCAATGCGGACCAAATGATACTGTATGTTTGTAGCAGTATTTCACATAGTATACTTATCTGACGTGCAACCACTAGAGAAAACTTAAGCAATATAAACCTCACAGTAATTCAGATTTCAAGCCCGAGTGATACTTCGGACCTATAACAGTATTTCACGATGTAATAGTATTTTTCCCCCATCTTCTTAAAATTAGCGAAAAATTGTCGTGTGATACTTTTAAAAGAATACTCCCGGTCCCCGGAAACCGCAGCAAGACCGCTATTTACTGTATTTGCCAGTATTATTTCCGTAGTTCCATCGCGATTCCCTCGCCGTCTTCCCCCTCTTCACTGCTCCAATCTGACCCCAGCAGCACTCTCTCCCTTTCTCTCTCACTCGCTCGCTCTCTCTCCCTCTCGCTCCGAGGGACGACACGGCCGTTTGGAGAGCACCGCTTCAACAGCGCCCGAACTTCTAAGACACTTTGCTCAATTTCAAAAATGCATGAAGTGCTTTGTTAACAAGCTGCGCCCTGCCGCCGCCACCGCTCGAGACCTCGCCTCCGCTCCGTGGCTGATGCTCTCTCTCTCTCTCTCTCTCTCTCTCTCTCTCTCTCTCTCTCTCTCTCTCTCTCTCTCTCTCTCTCTCTCTCTCTCTTTCTCCCCCTCTCTCTCTGTCCCTCTCTCTGTTCGTTTCTCTTCCCCACAGTAGCCCCTTGCGTAGGCCTGAAACTCGATTGACGTTTTGTTTCCGAGCAGGAGAGAGAGAGAGAGAGAGAGAGAGAGAGAGAGAGAGAGAGAGAGAGAGAGAGAGGGCAAGACGACCCCTTTGCCGGAGCCATCAGAACGATGAGATGAAAGTTTTTGTAGCGCCCGGACCCCCGCTCGCATATGCCAGGCTGCAGCTCTCTCTCTCTCTCTCTCTTTCTCTCTCTCTCTCTCTCTCTCTCTCTCTCTCTCTCTCTCTCTCTCTCTCTCTCTTTTCTTCTGACTTGCAAGTTGGCACTCATGACCGGGATCTACCCCAAGTTTGCACGTCACCGTCTTCCTATAAACCCCCTGATTCGTTCGCTCTCCGGTAGAAGAAACAGAAGAAGGAAGAGGAGAAGGAGAAAAGAGAGAATAGCTGAACTAACAAAACTGCCTTAAAGCAATTTGCCCAGACAAAATGGGGGGAGAGGGGGGGGGGGAGAGTTCGCGGTGTAGCCGTCTTGGGGGACTCGGTCCTAATAGGTCTAGTGTCAGGCCTAGGAATCTTCTGTAAGCCAAGCGCACTATGGTTTCACTACATTAACGAAAAGTTCCCGTTGATCGTACCCTCGACTCCAACCGAAGTGCATTCTGGGTTTTGTAAAAATAGCCATTAAGAGAGAGATAGAGAGAGGGAGAGACAGGGGAATGGGGACCTTTTGTCGCCGGGGCCTTTCGCTCGAGTAATCCTCGTTCCCCATCTCGTGAAATCCCCTCGGAATGTTGAGAGCCCATTCCGGGAGGTGTTTGTGAAATGCCTCTTCTGCCGTCCGCTCTGCTCGGCTCTGCTGCAGGCAGGACCCAGGCCCAGGGCCTTACGGCGGCAGGACCGACGTGTCATTTGTAACAATCCGTTTGTCACCCCTGTGCCACATGGTCAGTGTGTTTTTATTTTCCTCCCCCTTGCGATAAATCTCAGCAGCTCTCTCTCTCTCTCTCTGTCTCTCTCCCTCTCTCTGTGTCTCTCTGACTCCTCTGTCTCCCTCCCTCTGTCTGGAGACATATGAGTGAAAGTCGCGTCCGGCCGGTTTGGTATGGAAGACGGACTCGATAGGGGTTGACTTGGTTGTTGGTCCCGTCAGTGTTTAGGGGTGTCCGCGGCTGCCGCTGGGCGCGCCCTATCTTTAGTATCTCTATCTCTATCGGATATAGACCGTAGGGCCGCTCTGCCCCGCACGGCGCGGAGGTTAGACGTCGTCTGGGATTGGGGATGCTGCCGGTGCAGATGCACTACGCCGTCGTCGGGTGGCCATCGGGGGGGGGGGGGGGGGGCAAGCTGGTGATGTCGTTGTTGATGTTGCTGCCGAGGCCGAGCAATTGGGGGCGCAGCAGGCCAGCAGCGCTTCAGAAGCAATTAGCCGCAGAGAGGGCGCTAACATCGCGGGACCCCCACATAGCGCGGCCGGCTAACTCGATGGACGGGAGAGAGAGAGAGAGAGAGAGAGAGAGAGAGAGAGAGAGAGAGAGAGAGAGAGAGAGAGAGAGAGAGAGAGAGAGAGAGAGAGAGAGAGAGGCTCTGTTGTGGTGGTGCTGCCGCCGCCGCCAATCTGCGCCGCCCTCTCTGACATGACGGCCCGCGCGGCTCGGGTAGCGCCCGGGAGGTAGGCAGTCCCGTTGCGCTGCCGTGTCTGCCGGGACGAGCTGCTGCCTACCTCGCAGGCGCTCGTTGGTCTGCCGCTACCGCATCTCTCTCTCTCTCTCTCTCTCTCTCTCTCTCTCTCTCTCTCTCTCTCTCTCTCTCTCTCTCTCTCTCTCTCTCTCTCTCTCATTCATACGTGCGTGGACAGGTGAAGCTTCGTCGCGGCGGTTTGTTCCCCTTTTGAAGGGAAATACCGCGGAGCTGTGCGGGCGGGGGACGTGGAGGTGTTGGTGAGGTTGGCGGCACAGCTCCCTCATTTAAATACCCCGCCCTGCCCCCGCCCTGCCCCCGCCCTGCCCCCGCCCTGCCCCCGCCCTGCCCCCACCCCCACCCCGGCCTCATTGTCATGCGAGGCCCCGCTCCTCTGAGTGAATGCCGCCGGCCGGGTTGCCGACGTGTCCGGCGCATCAAACCTCAATCAAGAAGAAGCCGCGCGGCACGTGGCTTCGTGTGCGTGCGTGTGCGTGCGTGTGCGTGCGTGTGTGCGTGCCTAATGTACTTCCTTATTTACAACCCATAGTCGCTCTATGCCTACTCGCACCATTCATAGGTATTCCACGCTCGGGTTCTTTTGGTTATTTTTTTTTTTATCAATTTTCGAATTCGGCATTAGATTCGCGTAGTCGTCTCCTGGTGATGTATGACTAACTCGCATATTTTTCGCGGGTTGATATCGGTCCGTGTGGGTGCTCTTCCCGGCCTAGTTCTCTCGCTTGTCTGTCGCCTCGGGCCCCTCCCACACCGTGGCGACAATTGCTTTTGGCAATCGATGGCCGATTGTAAATATTTCACGGAGAGGCCCGGGGGGCTTTGCGCTGCTCTCGGCCTAACCCGAGTCCTGACCCGCCGCCCTCGGGAGTCCCCGCTGCCTGCTCCGGGTCGGATTGGCTCCAGGATTTGGAGAGCAGAGCGGAGCCAGCCCCACTGCTTTACTCGTAAATTCCTAACCCTAACCCTCTGACCCCAACCCTTTCTCTCTGTCTCTCTCTCTCTCTGCTCCGAGTAGTCCTCCTCGCTCTCGCGGGGGGGGGGGGGGGGGGGGGGGGGGGTGCTGAGTGGACCTAAACCGGGTGTGGATCTTCCCCTCCTCAGTCGCGTCTTGCGCGCATACCGGCCACCACGTAGCAAGTGAGAATCGGTGTAAATCACATTAATGGCGTTTCGTCGCGTCATCGCGTGGAGACGGAGAGGAGCGAGAGGGTCATGAAAAAGTATAGAAAGTGTGTGTGTGTGTGTGTGTGTGTGTGTGAAAAGAGAAAGTGAAAAGAGAAAGTGGGCGGGGCTTTAGACTTGGGCTGCGTTAGAGGCTGTGTCCGAGGCAGCGCCATCTGGACACGTGTCGTACATGACCGCTCGGCGAGGCGTCCGAGAAGGCGGTGGCGCTGGCTGCTGCTGCAACTCGGTGCCTCATGTAACAACCCCCCCCCTCCTCCTCCCCCGCCCCTCCCCACCCTTCCCTGCCCGGCAAAGGGGAGAGGAGCATTTAATGAAATTTTCGTCGGGGCTGCACGTGCAAACCTCTTCCCTTTCTCTCCCTGGAAGAGAATGCTCATCCACGTACGGGTGGTAGAGAGCGAGAGAGAGAGAGAGAGAGAGAGAGAGAGAGAGAGAGAGAGAGAGAGAGAGAGAGAGAGAGAGAGAGAGAGAGAGAGAGAGAGGGGGGGGGGGGTAGAGGGGGGTAGAGAGAGAGGGAGAGAGGGGGAGGGAGGGACGAAGGTGAGGAGTAGGGAGGGAGCGTCTGCTTGCATATGGCTTCGGGCTCGAGAGGTTTTCCGGGACGTGGAGACAGAGGTCCTGCCGTGCGAATTCCCTGGCTGTTATCTCCTGAGTGTCCTTGTGGGGGCCCTGCTTGATGTGCTGAGGTGTTATGGCGCGTTGCCCTCTCACCTCCGGGGGGAAGGGGGGGGGGGGGAGCCGGAGAATGCAATCTGTTCGTGAGGCGTCCACACGACACGCATTCTCTGCATATCACACACACACACACACTGGACGCAGGGGTTCTTTGCGTGGCGTGGCGGCATCGGTTTAATATTCGTACGCTTTTTCTTTCTTTCCCTGTCTCTCGCTCGCTCGCCCCCCCCCCCCCCTGGCCTCACCCGTCTGCTCTATAAGTGGATGCGAACCGCTCTCTCTCTCTCTCTCTCTCTCTCTCTCTCTCTCTCTCTCTCTCTCTCTCTCTCTCTCTCTCTCTCTCTCTCTCTCTCTCTCTCTCTCTCTCTCTCTCTCTCTCGTGCCGTCGTTTGCGACTGCTCGTATCCCTTTTCGCCGTCATTTTCGCGTGCTCGCGGCGTTTTGTATTATTTTGTTCCCGCCGCAGGCAGTCCGGTATATGGCGGCGGGGGCCCCTTGGGGGGTCCGCGCGTGTGAGAGTGGTGATGTGTGCAGAGGGCCGGCCGTGTGGGGCGACAAGTGTCGGGGATATTAACGCCCCCGGTGTAGTTAGAGGGGTGGCGAGAGAGCGTCGTCGTCTGCTTGCTGCTGCTGCTGTTGCTGCTGCTGCTGTTGCTGCTGCTGCTGCTGCTGCGACAGCAGCAGCAAACATGGTGGTGAAAATTCAGCGATGAAGAGCAAACGAGGTTGGTTGGGAAGCAAATATGCGGGAATTATGACTTTTCTCGCTACCTTCCGAACAACAAAGCTTATACATGAGAGAGAGAGAAAAAAAAAGTTTTCGTTTTGAAGTTAAATAAAAGTAGGAACAAGCGAACAATAAAAAATGTGCACACGCTCGCGACAGGCGGTGGGGTGCCTCATTCCCCCCATACACGGTAATTGCGGGACTGATGCCGGATTTTTCATATCGCGGCTGGAATCGCGTTGCCCGCGACGACAATGTTTTTTAGAGTTTTTTTTGGTGTGTTTTTTTTTTTTGTTGGGTTTTGTTTTCCGAAATGTTCATATTGTAAGCGGCGCCATAAGCGCGGTGCGTATATGATGTTGTTTGAAAGTTGAGGTGTCGCCGCAAGTCTTTTTTTTTTTTTTGTTTGTGTGTGTGTGTGTGTGTGTGTGCGCGTTTGTGTGTGTGATTTTACAAAAATGTTCGGTGTTGTGAGGGAACGAAAGGAATTACGAACGCCCGTTTCTCTGTCTATCTGTCCTTCTCTCTCTCTCTCTGTCTCTCTCTGTCTCTCTCTGTCTCTCTCTGTCTCTCTTTCTCTGTCTCTCTTTCTGTCTCTCTCTCTTCTGTCTCTCTCTCTCTCTCTCTCTCTCTCTCTCTCTCTCTCTCTCTCTCTCTCTCTCTCTCTCTCTCTCTCTCTCTCTCTCTCTCTCTCTCTCTCTCTCTCTCTCTCCCCCTCTCTCTCTCTCTCCATCTCTCTCTACTATGGAATGCGTTGCGTGAGTTTTTTTTTGTTTTTTTTTGGTGATATGAGGGCTGCTGTGGCGGGTTGCCTACCTTGCGGGGGACGCACGACGGCGCACGATCTAAATAACGAATGTAGGGTTTTAATTGGCCGCCCCGGGTGTCCTCTGCTACAGGGCATGCTGCCGTCGGCGCCGTGACAGCCGTGACAGTGACAGCCCGTCCTCCCTAAATAGCGTGTGCGCGCGGCTCGTGTTCCGATGCGGACCGTCTTGGGTTCCAACTGTGGGCGGGATGCGCGTGAAACTACCGCTGTAGACCCTACGGCCAAAACTGTAGTTTCTCAAGCTGTTTGATTTTCACTGTAACATGCAGTTAACGCGGGGAAAAAATCGTCTGTGTCGCAAATAACGGGTACATTCTCTGCACAAAGTAGACTGCATGTAGTTTTGTGTACGAAAACTACAGTTTAGCTGAAGAGTGTTTTCCGCAGTATCCGCGTGCGAGGCGCAGAAAAAGCCGCACTGCCTGAGGACCGGAAACGGCGGTCAGGGCGCCGCAGGGACCGAGACGGGAAGTATGTGTTCTCGTCTCGCTCGCACACATATGCGGAGTGCATGCACGCGCTGCAGGCAGGGGCGTTTTAATATAGCCTGGCTGCCCCCCCTCCCCCCCCCCCCCCCCCAACTCTGTTCCTCTTCATGCTGCATAGGGCGTCGTGCATGAATGACATTACGGGTGTCTGCGCGTCTTCACCAGACCCTGCCGCTGTTATGCTGCTATCTGCATGATTTTCGTTCGGCCCCCGTCGCCTTGCTTTCCGAGGACACACGACCCCCTCCCACGGCGTCGTCGCCGTCCTGGGCGAGTCCTCGCGCTGGCCCCAGTGGGGCCCGCAGCGCCCCCAGCGGGGCCTCAGCCAATACCGCCCGCCTCCCCTTCCTATCCCGGCTTATCTCCCTGTCCGCCGCCACCACCTCCCGCGTGCGCTAACTTATCTTAATCATATCTCCTTTATCGGGGACGGGGAGGGGGTGGCATCCCCCAACCCCCTCCTCCTACCACCTTGCATTCTCCTCTGCCTCTCTCTTTCTCTCTCTCTCTTATATCTTTATTCACTTTTGCTTTTGTCGTTGTAGCTAAGAGGCTGCTGCACTCCCCGGAGAGGGCCGCCGTCTCCTTGTCGTCGCTCTCTCTCTCTCTCTCTCTCTCTCTCTCTCTCTTTCAACCCTCCGCCCTCTCTTTCTCTCTTCCTGGACGGATTAGTCGGCCAACGGCACCGGCCGCATGGAACGCCGCATCGCCATTTCGTGTGGCGTCCTTCGCCGTGCCAAACGCGTTTGGGGGAGGGGGAGGGAGGGAGGGATGGAGGGAGGAATGGAAAGGAGGGGGGGGGGGGGCGCAGCAAGCCCACCGGCCGTACCGTACCGGGAGGGTTAGCAACTGCTCAACCTCCCGACGACACTTTGCTGGACCCGACGGGGCAGGCGGCCATCGTCTTGTCGGCCTCTCCTGCCACTGCTGCTGCTGCTGGCCTCTGCGGAAATATTCTTGGTCCGGCCCGCTAGACTAGCGGCAGCGTGCTGTGGAGGCTCTCTCTCTCTCTCTCTCTCTCTCTCTCTCTCTCTCTCTCTCTCTCTCTCTCTCTCTCTCTCTCTCTCTCTCTCTCTCTCTCTCTCTCTCTCTCTCTCCCTCTCCCTCTCCCTCTCCCTCCCTCTCCCCCCGCCCTCTTCTGCCAAGTATGCGTTGTGTGATGTTACAAGGACTGTGTTATTGTAGACAGGGCCGGAAGCGCGCGTGTATAGCTTTATAACTGTGTTTAACTGTGTTTTTGGCCGCTAACCGCGGTAAATTTGAAAAATTTAAATCTCTGTTTAAATAGGAAGCAGATGATACCACCTCTAAATATTAGTCTTATTTGTATACACGGATCCCCCCTACTGCCGGCCCACTTATATTATTAGTTTGCCGCACTCGCCACGTCTTTTCGGATTTCTTGTCGGGAATACAAGCTGCCTGCCACCTTTAATTTAGTTTAGGTGTTAGTGTTTCTATTTTTGAGCTGAAGTGTTAGTGTTTTGCAAGATCATCTGCTAAAAAGCAGTGCATAGTCTGCTTTCCTTTACTCGCGGCTGTTGCGGCCCTGAGGGTGCAGCGGGTGCAGCCGTTGGCAGAGGTAGAGGGAGACGCATGCATGCAGAGAGAGCGGGAGGCGGAGGGAGGGAGGGGGCGAGCGAGCGAGCCCAGGGCTGGGCTGGGCTGCGCGCTGCGGCTCGCTCCCTGGGAGGCTGGCAGACCGCTCACACGCCTGTCGGGCGGCTTGCCTACCCTCGCCACCGCAGGCGCCCAGAGACAGCGGACCCAGAGGCTGCTGGGCTGGGCTAGGCCGCACCCTCGCTCTCCGTATACACACGTTGTTGTTGTGGTTGCACGGAGAAAATAGATTAGTGGTCGCAAGCAGTTTCTAGTCTGGTTTTCAGACAAGCAGTACATTATTGTTCGGAGAACTAAAATTTTGTTGCGGGAACTAAATTTTAGCTGCAGCAGCGCAACGGTGGCTGCTCCAACGCAGAGGTTTGCTGAAGGGGCAAAAAGCAGAATAAAAATTGTTTAGTGCCCGCAACGAACCTCTTTGTTGGAGCAACTAACGTCCTGTTGGTACAACTAAAATTTGGTTCCCACAACAAATGTTTAGTTCGCCGAACAAAAATGTACTTCTTGTCTGATAATCAACATAGAAATTAGTTGCGACTTCTAATCTTTTTTCTCCGTGTGGTAGCTGTTGAGGTTGTTGTTGTTGTTGCTTTGCTGTACCCGCGAGCGGCGGCGCCAGTGGAATAATATACGAGGTTGTCGCGGCGTTGATACCCGTGACGATAGCCGTTGGTGAGCATTCACACCGCTGGGGGGGGGGTCATTACCCGTCCCCCAACAGAGCAGGGCAGAGAAAGAGAGAGAGAGAGAGAGAGAGAGAGGGGGGAGAGAGAGATAAGGCTAATACGAATCCGCACGCGAGCGTTTAGCACACCGAAACCAAGCCAATTTTGGATCGATCCGCGGATGCCCTTCGCAGTGTGACCCACGCCCGTGTGACGACGCCTTTGACATGTGCACGGAGAGAGATAGAGAGAGAGAGAGAGAGAGAGAGAGAGAGAGAGAGAGAGAGAGAGAGAGAGAGAGAGAGAGAGAGAGAGAGAGAGAGAGAGAGAGAGAGAGAGAGACCCTGGACTTGAGGCCCTGTTGATCGCATTCTATTACCAGAGGGCAGCCTGCCAGAGCGTGTCGCCGCACCACACGCTGCTGCTTGGGGGGGGGGGGGGTCTGAACCCCCCCTTACACACCCCGGCCCCCTTTCCTTGTGCTCCTGTTTTGGCCGGCGTTTGGAGTTTCTCTCTGTGGGTACAACCGCGCGCGCGCACACACACACACACACACGCACACAGAACAACACAATGCACCGTCACGTACTCGCGAATCCAGCCATGATATGAGCCCTGAAATGTTGGGCCGGGGGGGGGGGGGGGGGGGTTGTACCCTCGCCTCCGCTTCTCTTTGTGCGGATGTTCGCGTACAATTAATTTGGGTAGCAGCAGCAGAGGGGGGTAGACAGCAGTGGGTAGACACAGAGACATGCTGAGAATGCCGGCGGCGGTGGAGTGTGTGCGCCGTGAGGGTGCGCTACCCACCTGGAGAGAGAGAGAGAGAGAGAGAGAGAGAGAGCGCGCACCGCGAACTGTCACGAGCTTTTCCCTGCGGGGTTCAATGCCTCCACAAGAGGAGAAGCGCTGTGCGGTGCTGCTGCTGCTGCTGCTGCTGCTGCTGCTGCTGCTGCTGCCGTTGCCTTTCTTGTGTTGTCTCGGAATATCAAAAATGTTGCATCCTCCTCTTTGTCTCTATCTCACCCCCCCCCCCCTCCTCTCCCTCGCTCGCTCTCTCTCTCTCTCTCTCTCTCTCTCTCTCTCTCTCTCTCTCTCTCTCTCTCTCTCTCTCTCTCTCTCTCTCTCTCTCTCTCTCTCTCTCTCTCTCTCTCTCTCTCTGTCTTTCTCTTATTAAAAAAATCCATCCATATATACATTTATCGCGCCTTTTGTGGCCTGGTGACTTTTGACATTTAGCCGGCGCGACAACACTGACGTTGGCGTCCCCTCTTTCCCCTCCCCCTTAGACCTTACGCCTTCCCCTGCCCTCAGGCTAGGCTGCCCTAATTCTCTCTTCCCACCTGGTGGAAGAAACGAAAGGTTAGGTTATTAGAGCGCCACCGGCAGGCCACCCCCTGTGTGTGTGTGTGTGTGTGTGTGTGTGAGAGAGAGAGAGAGAGAGAGAGAGAGAGAGAGAGAGAGAGAGAGAGAGAGAGAGAGAGAGAGAGAGAGAGAGAGAGAGAGAGAGAGAGAGAGAGAGAGCGAGAACAGTGTCCTTATATTGGGGTAATTAGGGCGGTTTGTAGTTTGTTGGAAAACGAAAAACGACCCCCCCCCCTCTTCCCCTCCCCCTCCCTCCCTCCCCAATCGCAGCCCAGCAGCCGCCACTCCCGTTTCCAATCACCTTCTTCGGCCACTGGTGCGCGCGAGTCTTCTGTCACAGTTAAGACCAGGTAGAGAGAGAGAGAGAGAGAGAGAGAGAGAGAGAGAGAGAGAGAGAGAGAGAGAGAGAGAGAGAGAGAGAGAGAGAGAGAGAGAGAGAGAGAGGACTGTCCGGTGGCTCCGCACGGCTCTGCAGCCCTACAGCCGCCGCCCGACCTGTGTCAAATCAACTTCTTGTTGATACTTTTTACCCCTCCGAGTTGGAGGGTGCGAGATGTTTGCTTCCGCTTCTTCTTCTTCTTCCTTGCGCTGTCTCGTTTCTAGACTCCCAGAAAGTCGACGTCAACGCCAACTTTTTTTCTTGTTTTTGTTTTGTTTTTTGTGTGTCTTGAAGACCCACGTAACGTTGTGGGGGTTCGGTGCTGCCCAGCCGGAAGGTCCGGCGGAGAGTCCCACCCTCCTTCTCTGCACACCTTTTAAGCAATCATTATTTTTTTTTTTCCCCCCTCCCCTCTCCGGGGCCTCCTTTCTTCCCTCGGCGGCGGGAAGGGTTGGGACCGGCGTTTTGTGCCAGCTGTATAGTCCGGCTCGGATTACTTCCGTCCAGTTTTCCTATCCAATCTCGGGAAGCTAATCACAATGCGAACGCCGAGTCCGCCTAGGCCGACCAGAGCAGCCGGACCCTGCACAACAACTTGTGTATGTTTTTTTTATCTTGTTTTTTTTTTTTGTATGTAGTTGCGCGGAGAAAGGCTGAAAGGCAAAGGAGCCCCCCTTGCAGCGGCCTGGCATCCCCGCCTGGTCACGTGGCCGGTTTGTTTTCTTGTGCCATTGGAATTTTTCTTTTACTGCACGGCTGGGGCTGCTGCTGCTGCTGCTGCTGCTGCTGGGTCTGCCGCGGGCCGTGCCGGGCCTGCTCTGTCTGTTTCGCTCGCTCCCGTTAGTCCCCCCCCCCCCACCCCTCTCGCTGCTCCCCCTATGCCGCACATCCCTTGCACACGACCCCATTCTGTTTTTCCAAACTTGCAAATTCTCTGCCTAGTCGGCGCGTTGTCATGGTGACCGGAGGGTGAGGGTGAGGGGGGGGGGATCTTACCCTTCCGCCAGACCTGCTGAGCAGCGTCTGGTCAGAAGCCCCCCCCCCCCTCCCCCTCTGAGTGGGCAGAGCGGCCCGCAGGGTCTTTAGTACAAATTTCGTTGATAATGGAAGCAGCGTTGTACGAATTTTGTAACATTTTTTTATTTTTTTTTTCATTCGGTAAGTGAGCCTTGCCATATCCCCGGTGGGTGTTGTCGGTTCGGGCAGCAGTAGGGGTAGCGCTCGCTGCAATAGCTGGGCTGAGTGCCGCCGGGGGAGGGGGGAGGGGTCAGTGCTACCGGACCCCCTGGGGCCGCCTGCCCCCCCCCCCCCCCCCCCCCCCCAGTAAGTACGGCCCGGACCGGCCGGTAGTTGGCCCCGTATGATACCCCAGGGTTGGCTTATAGCTACGGGGGCCGCCGTGCTGTGCGAACGACCTCCCACACCGAGAACCCAAAGAGGCGCGATCATTGACCAATATCAGGGGCGGCGGCAGGGGCGGTCGATATTTGCGATATATCGGAATGGATCGATACATCGACAAGACGGCGATTCCGTGTTATAGTATTCCGGTCGCATCGATGCGTGTGTCGCCGTCGCCCCTCCTGCTCGCCGATTTCCGACCCCTTCTCGGCCGAATGTGAATCGAGGCGCGGCGTGTGACTCGAATGTGAATCAGAGCAGGAGGTGAGCGCCAAAGGGCTCTATGTCCTTTTCGGCTCAGTGCGGCGGTAGACAGTGACAGAGAGAGAGAGAGAGAGAGAGAGAGAGAGAGAGAGAGAGAGAGAGAGAGAGAGAGAGAGAGAGAGAGAGAGAGAGAGAGAGAGGGGGGGGGGGCTCTCGCTTTCTTTCTCTCATGCCGCATGTACAGCACTGCGCCCCAGGGGCCATATACCATCTATCAATCACTTTTGCCGAGAGAGAGAAAGAGAGAGAGAGAGAGAGAGAGAGAGAGAGAGAGAGAGAGAGAGAGAGAGAGAGAGAGAGAGAGAGAGCGTCTCTCGGTCTCGGCGTGTGTCTACGCACCCCGTCTAACCCGAACAGCCAGGTCGCCGTTAGTGGTCCCCTCCCTGCGGATCCTGCAGGAGCCCTGGTGCACACGGATGGCCTGTGTGCCGTTGTGTGCCCTGGTCAAAGGTTGGTTGCCATTTAATTGCGGCCGAGGGTCCGGGGGCGGCGGGGGCGGCGGGGGCGGCGGGGGCGGCGGGGGCCGCAGGAGCTGATAGTCGAGGGAAAGTCTTTGTGCTCCGGAGCCCCTCGCATACCCGGATCAGCCCCATCCTTGCGTAATTCCGTCTCTCTCTCTCTCTCTCTCTCTCTCTCTCTCTCTCTCTCTCTCTCTCTCTCTCTCTCTCTCTCTCTCTCTCTCTCCCTCTCCCTCTCCCTCTCCCTCTCCCTCGCTCCTTCTCCCCATCTCCCTCTCCCCCCTCTCCCCCCTCTCCCCCCCTCTCCCCCTCTCCCTCTCCCCCTCTCCCTCTCCCCCCTCCGTCCCTCACTCTCTGTCTCACTCGCCGTCGGATAAGAACGACCCCTCTTGTCTTGTTGTGCCATAGGCCTCTAAGGCCGTGAGGATGGCTTCAAACGCACACTCCTCAAAAATCTGACGTGCAAAAAAAAAAACAGACACATTTTTTTTAAATGCAAATATGGCCCAGTGACTTTTTAAAACGGCCTCTTTTGGAGTCCCTGATTATCGCCCAAGAATGGGCGCGACGTTCAGAGAGAGAGAGAGAGAGAGAGAGAGAGAGAGAGAGAGAGAGAGAGAGAGAGAGAGAGAGAGAGAGAGAGAGAGAGAGAGAGAGAGAGTCAGCAACGACCCCGCCATACATATCGCGAACACAGCAGCCTTTTGTTATTCGAACCGCGCGTCGGGCCGCGATACGTCCCGTTTGATCGTGTGGCGGGTCGCCCTTCCCTCTGTCTGTCTGTCTGCCTGTCTGTCTGTCTGTCCGCCCATCGGTCCGTCTCTCGGGGTGCATGGAGCAGATAGGAGGGCAAGTTGACAAAGTGTACGCGTCGCCTCTCCACACTTGGGGTGCCGGGGGCGGCCGGGGGCGGCCGGGGGCTCCTCTGGTCTGCCCGCCTCCGGTTGGCTCTCTGCCCCTGACAGCTGTGACAATGTTTTCCCTCCCTTTGTTCCGGACGCTGCTGCTGTTGTTGTTTTGTTGGCCGCCCGCGGTGCGGTGCTGCATGCAGGGCAATGCAGGGCCCCGGAGGTCTCGCCCAAATAGTTACGACGTAACACTGCGGAGAGCGCCTGCCGGGTAGGCAGTCCCGCTGCGCCGGCCGGTGCTGCGGGCTGGCCTACCCGGCCGGGACGCGGCGGCGATGCGCGAGTTGCCTGTGAATCTTGCCGCGCCCACTGTTTTTTGAATTGCAATACTTGTAATACTAAATTCTGCAATACACGCCGTTTGCAATTCTGAAAAATTATTTTTTTTTAAATAGGAAAAGTATTGCAGTCTAATTGCAATACAATTTTCTGCAATACAAACGTTATCACTAAAATTTTGCGATACTTTTGTAATCGGAAAAGTATTGCAAAAACGTTGCAATGAAAGAAGTATTGCAAAACATTGCGATAATTTTTGTGTTGTATGATTTCTGCAATATGTATTGCACCCTGAAATACAGTGCCGAATCTGAATCCGAATCTGGCCTCTGTCTGTCCCCGCAGGCGTCCCCGTGGCGGAGCTGGTGGTGACGGCCGAGCCGCAGGACATGGTGGTGCTGCCCGGGCGGCCGGCGCTGCTGAGCTGTGAGGCCGAGGCCCGCAGCGACGTCAGCAGCGCGCGGCCCTCCGTGAGCTGGCGCGGCGCCGACGGACAGCTGCTCACCTTCATCGGCGACTCGTACAGGTGAGTACACTGTAAAAATATTTATCGTCACTTTACGACAATCCTCTGGCTAAATCTGAAAAACGAATGAGTCGTCACAGACCAAGTGACGAATAACTCGTCACCGATTTTTTTCATGGCATTAACCGATAGAAAAGTATGTCTCCTTGAAGTTTGGTCAGATGTGACGAATTATTAAACCTACGTATAAGTCGTCACGTGACGAATAAACGTCGTAAAGTGACGACATATTCAGGTGATCAGTGAATCGTCACAGCTTTTCTCGTCATATGACGAAAAATATTTACAGTGCACAGGGAGCAACAACGTCATTTTATCAGAATAAAAAGAAATTTAAGAAAAAAATGTCAAGAAAAATATTTTTTGTCGGGAAAAAAAAAATTGGTTGCATGAAATGCTTGTTAAAAGCCAGCAAATACGCTGCCTTCAAAATATGGTTGCAAAAAAAAAAATGCAGAAGAAACAAATATTTTCGTAAGAAAAAGAAACGTATTTTTTAAAAACAGAAATGTTGTGATGAATAAAATTGTGTGCCTCCAGGTCGCAGCTGTCCAACGGCTCTCTGTACATCAGCGCCTTCGGCGAGGAGGATGGGGGCGCCGCCTCCACGGCCGAGTACCAGTGCCTCGCGTCCCTGGAGGCGGTCGGCTCCGTCCTCACCCGGACGGCCAAGCTGCAGCTCGCAAGTAAGTGGATGATCGGCCGGCTCAGAGTTCTCTTCGTGTTTGTATTTGTTTTTGAAAAGGAAAATGACCAAATCTGTGATTGTGGATTAGGTGTGCCCCGCATGGTGCAGCAGCCTGCGGACCTGCGCGTGTTCCCGGGGCAGACGGCGCACTTCGCGTGCGTGACGCAGTCGGTGCCCGCCGCCAGAGTTACATGGCTCAAGAACGACCGGCCGCTGACGCTGGACCGCTCCCGCATGCAGGTCATGCCGTCCGGGGCGCTGGAGATCGACGAGGTGCAGGCCTCGGACCAGGGCGCGTACCAGTGCAACGCCTCGGCGGCGGCGTCGTCCACGCTCAGCGCCAGGGCCACCCTGACCATCGACATGGACATCGGTGAGTGGTCGTGGACATCCTCTGTCCCGATGCCCTTAGACATTCTCTTACCTTCTGCTGACCTCACTCCCTCTCTCTCTCTCTCTCTCTCTCTCTCTCTCCCACCAGAAGCAGCGGAGAGCATCATGGCCCCGGTGTTCATCGCCACCCCCAGGTCCACCGTGGTGATGGCGGGTGACAACGTGACCCTGGACTGCGCGGCCAATGGCAACCCCAAGCCGGAGGTCAGCTGGCTCAAAGACGGGGTCACCATTGACATGCTGTAAGTGCACAGCCGTCGTGGGTGTGGTGTGATGTGGTCAGTGTGCTAATAATATTACGAATCTTGTCGTAGGCATTTGGACAGCCGATTCCGGAGGGTCGGAACTGGAAGTCTGCAGGTACTGAGTGTGGAGGAGTCGGACGCCGGGGATTACCAGTGCCGAGCTGAGAATCGAGAGGATTCCGTGGATGCTAGTGCCACGCTAGAAGTCCAAGGTATGTGCATTGAAACACATGTCATGAACCCTGCTAGGACAGGACTGGACTGCCTAGTTTATCTTGTCTCTTGATTTCAGTTCCTCCGAGGTTTTTAAAGCAGCCTCAAAACAAAATTGCCGTTGAAAAGGAAGATCTAGAACTAGAATGTGAGGTGTATGGAAAACCGGAACCGAAGGTGTACTGGGTGAAAAATGGAGACAATATCACCCAAAATGAGTACCTGCAAGTTGTAGGCGGGTAAGTGGCTATTTTGTGGTTTCATGTTGGTGTCTATATGTCTGGGGTACAGTTGCTAACTCTAATGGTTGTTTATTCAGGTATAACTTGAGAATTCTCGGGCTTATGAGCATGGATTCAGGAATTTTTCAATGCCTTGCTTCAAATCCAGCTGGAAACATCCAGGCAGCTGCACGACTGACTGTTGTCAGCTCAGGTACAATTATTTGTTTTAAAAAAATGTATTTCATCGGGTGTTTGTCCTTTTTTCAATCGTCAGAGTTTCTTTTTGTTTTTTGTTTTGATTATGTTTGATTTATCTTTAGTTTATATTTTGTTTTGTTTTTGTCCTTTGTTAATTTTCCTTTTTTTTCTTTTTTTTTCTCCCTTCCCTTTTCTTTTCTGATTTCCTTGCCTTTTTATTTCCTGTTTACTTTCTTTTATTCTTACTAACCACCATTCTGTAGATTCTGAGTTACCTCCCTCCGATAATAAGTCCAGCACCCACACCCCTCGTTTCACTGTCTCTAGCAGTAGTAGTAATTTGAAGATTCATAACACTCTTACCTCTCGTGCCTTGCCTCGACCCTCCCATGCACCTCCTCCTCTTCATTCTGATTCTGCTGATATCTACGATGATGATGATGATGATGATGACGACGCTGATGATGCGGATGATGACGACGATGATGACGATGGCGATGACAACAATGAATATGATGGTGACCTGATGACTCCAAATGTAGCTGGCAGAGACCCACAGTCAAGTAATTTTGGTGATGAGATTGGAGGTAGCGAACCACCTGTGCGATTGCCGGGCACACCATCCGAGCCAAGAGACTTGGAAGCAGTAATCGTAACCACAAGGTTTGTCACTCTGCGGTGGAAAGAACCAGAGGAAAAGAATGGCGACATCGATACATACTCAGTTTTCTACCGTCAAGATGGATCCCAGAGGTTGGTAATTCAGAAGTCTTATTCTTTTGTAAGTAAAGGAAATAGTGTGTTAAGGTACTATTTCTTTTCTTTTTTCCGTCACAGAGAAAGAGTGATGAATACATCTAGGTCACGCTTGGAGGAGGCAAATGTTCCAGGCTTACAGCCTGATCGCAAGTACCATTTTCGAGTTTTGGCATACAATCAGATTGGGGCTGGACCTACCAGCCCTACCATCACTGTTACCACTTCACCTGAGGTTTGGATTGTTACTACATCCTCTGCGATTATTTTTTTTTCTTCAATCGATTGCTTGATTATGGTTTACGAAATACATTTTTATGGTGGAATGTTTTTTCTTCAGGTGCATGTTCCCAGTCCACCACTGGAGCTCGTGGCAGTGCCTCTAAACCACAAATCTCTTCTGATCAAGTGGAAACCACCTGTAACTTCAGATGGACCCATATTGCATTACAAGCTTTTTTACATGGAGGTAAGTAGTAGTAGCAGTGTCCATATCTGAAACATTGCTAATCTGCTGTGTGACGCAGGATTTTTAATTTTATTTTTTATGTAAATTTCCAGGGCGAATCTGCGGTGGAGCATAACATAGAAACCAGTGATACCCACTATGAACTGACTGACTTGGAAGAGTACACAGAGTACTGCCTTTGGGTCATTGCAACCAACAAGAACGGACAGGGGGCGAGTACTGAAGAAGTGACCGCTCGTACTCTGTCCGCCGCCCCGACCGACTCGCCTCAGAATGTGACACTGGAAGCTGCTGGTACGACAAGTGTGACCGTGCGGTGGGAGCCACCGCCCAAGGAAGGGCAGAACGGGGTCATAACTGGGTACAAACTCCGGTACCGTAAGAAGGACAGCGGGAGGAGGAGTGGGAGAGGAGACACGGTCACCGCCGCCGGGAACCGAAGGCTGTACACACTGACTGACTTAGAACGAGGCTCGGTGTACATGGTTCGGCTCTATGCCATGAATGTGAACGGCACAGGCCCACCCACTGACTGGTACACCATCGAAACACCTCAGAAAGATTTGGACGAGAGCAGTGTTCCTGATATACCAGCAATGCTCAAATGTATGTCCATTTGATAACTAAAAGAATCTTAACATTTATTTGCTGAGCAACTTTAAGTTCACAGTTAACTTTTTTTTTATTTTAATATTTCCAGTGCGTCCTATGGTTGACTCGATGCAAGTGTCGTGGATGCCACCTGGAGATCAGAACATCAAAGTAAGAGGCTACACAATTGGATGGGGTAAAGGTGTTCCAGATGTCTACAGCCAGTTGCTAGATGACAAAGCTAGAACGTACACCATAGAAGGATTGGGTATGTTTATTTTGGAAATATTTTGGACGTGTTGTATACTTGTGTTAAAAATGATTCAAAGCACCCATTGTGTGTTTCTATTCGTCTTTTTTTTCCCCCTCTTTAGAGCCAAACTCTGAGTATGTAATCAGTGTACGAGCCTTCAATGATGTTGGAGATGGACAACCAAGATACGAGTCTAATCGTACCCGAGAAGAGTCAACTCCTGAGCCCTTGTCGCCTCTCATTCCACCAGTTGGCTTGAAGGCAGTAGTTCTTTCAGCCACTAGTGTTGTGGTGTATTGGACGGACACCACTCTCTCGCAAAGCCAGGTAACCTTTGCTTCTTATGATCCCTGAAACACCCTGAATTACTGAGTTTAAAAAGTGAAACTAAACTGAGTTCACAAAGTGAAACTAATTTCAAATATCTCTTTTTTGTTCTCTTTAGTTTGTGACTGACAGCCGCTATTATGTTGTGCGGTACACATCATCCCATCTGAACCAACGTTACAAGTATTTCAATTCCACGGATTTAAATTGTATGATTGATGATTTAAAGCCACACACACAGTATGAGTTTGTGGTGAAGGTTGTCAAGGTATGTTGTGGGCCATCCTACTTATTGACTGTGACATTCCTTGCTGTCCATTGTGTTAATTTTTCTTAATATTTTAGGGTCGAAGGCAGAGTCCATGGAGTATGGTTGTTTTGAACACAACTTCTGAGGCCCCACCAGCGTCTCCACCACGAGACTTGACAGTGGTTGGTGTGGACAACCATCCATCCTCTGTCAATCTGAACTGGCAACCACCTCGACAACCAAATGGCGAAATAACAGGTGTGGCTATGTGAAAATCTCTCTTCTACTTGTGTGTGTTCTAGAAATAAGTGCGGAATTTCTGATCAGCTTTTGATCTACTTTTGTGTTAGGTTACACTATATACTACACTACGGATAGCACGTTGCGGGATCGTGACTGGGTAGTTGAGGGTGTGATGGGTGATAAAATGACAACAACCATCAAGGGACTCACTCCAAGCACCACATATTTCTTCAAAATTCAAGCTAGAAATGGAAAAGGGGCAGGGCCTTTTTCTCCTACTGTGTCGCTGACAACAACAGCAAGTAAGCAAAAAATTACTGTGTGTGTAGCAGCACACTCATCGTCTAATTTTACATCTAACACAACATTTTTGTGCTTTATCTTAATTTTTGTTGTGAAGTCCTCAAGGCATGCTTTATCTATTTAATCCTACCTAACCATTAAAGCTCTTTTGCATTACCATTGTAGGTTCTGTTTCAAACACTGAGGCTGGACAGGCAGGAAAAGGTAAGTGTGTGTATGTGTGTGTGGGTGTGTGTGTGTGTGTGGGCGCGCCTTCGGTAACACATTTCTGCTGTTAGTGTTTTATGATTGATTAATTCTCATATTTAATTCTAGTATTTACATTCTAATGTGCTGAATATTTAATATATTTGAATTTACTTTGCAGAAAACCGAGGTCTGAATGGTACCATGCTGATGTATGTGATTATTGGTGTTGTTGGGTCAATTGTACTGGTTGTCATCATCGGAGTAGCCGTTGTATGCTGCAGACGGTCAAACCAAGGTCAAGAAAGAAGTAAAAAAGGGTATGTCTTGAATAGTAGTGATCTGTTTTGTAAAATTCAATAAGAAGGTTTGGCATATGCCTCACACATTTTGATGGTCTAACAGATATATGAAAGGCAATACCAAGACAACAAAGCCTGACATTAAACCTCCAGATCTATGGATTCATCATGATCAAATGGAACTTAAAAATATGGATAAGTGTGGGAACAACCATGGAAATCCAAGTGGGGAGACATCATCCTCTTCCCACACACTGGCAACAACCTTACCGAGATCAGGGGCTTCTAATACTCACCAAGATTATTCATCGGATGGACCCCCTAAATATCAGCATCACACAAATTCGTTGGACAAGAGAAACTACATTTCCTCTTATGTTGGTGAGTATATCATTTTTGTAAATGTCATGCTGACCTAGGATATTAGAATTAGCATGTAACAACCTCTTGCTTGTACTAAATCTACAACTTGCAAAGATTCTTGTGACTGCTAATTTTTTTTCTGAAATTCTTGGGACGTGCATCATTTTCTGCTTTACCTAATCCAAAATATCCATCGCTTGATTGTGCTCTTCCACTCCATTTATTTAAAACTTTCTTGCTTTCCTTTACCATGATTCCCCACAATGCTATGATGCCAAAATAAGCCAATTTGTAACTCTTAGCCGAGTAGGCTTTTCGATTCCAATACTGCACTGCTTCTTTATGTTTGGCACGCCACCTGCACTTTCTCTGTGTTACTTGTAGGCAACTCTCTGAGCCCGCCAGATGAAAAGTCCTCCACTGCCCGCCGCATTATAAAGGCCAAACCAATAATATCTTTGCCTATGGATGGTGAGCCAATGAGAGAACGTGAGTATTTTGTTTAATTGCTATGCCTTGAAACCTGGGTGTAACGAATTTGAACTGCTGCCCAATCAATGCTTGAAATCACTCTTCTACTGATTAAGTTGGTTAACCACAGAAAATAAAATTGCCATCGTAATTATATGACCACAAAGCCTGTCTGCTTTAATTTATTTTATTTATGTTCCAGCTGTGGCTACTGCTACCCCCATTTCCAATGGGAATCTGTCACAAACGCAAACAGATGGCAGACCACTCTATCCCCGCACTCAGTATTCAATGGCACGAGCACATGTTACCATGGATCCCTCAGGTCCGTAACATGCAGCAAATAATCTCTTGTTGCACCCAGACCACTCAGAGACTCGGTTAATTTGACTATGTGTTGTTTTTTTTTTTTTCATTTTCTTTAGGTCCCGTGTCCGAGAGCCCTTACTCATTACAGGGTGGTTATGACACTGTGTCTAGTATACCAGGAGGAGTGGGAGCTCCTGGGCCCCCCATGCTGCATCATACACCGAATCATTCAGCTACCTACAGGTAACAAAGCTCTACGATCATTTGAGTTATTTTATGTTTTATCAAATAATATACATTGTAGCCTAATGCTAATGTCGTATTCTTCCCTGCTGCAGTGCTGGTCTTCCTCCGTCCCAACAACTGCCACCACCACTGCAAGTGGGCCAGTCCCCCGCCTCTCAGCTCTCAGCGGGTCTGGCTACGGTTCAGGAGTGCAACTCCTCTGCGTCCAGCAGTGCGGGCAGTACGGTTGGCAGCGCCATCTGTCCGGGAGGTGGAGGAAACGCTGCCACGAAGCGACTACAAGGGCACCCGCTGAAGAGTTTCAGTGTACCTGCCCCACCCCCTCCCCCACAGTCCGCCCCCTGCACACCGCAGCAGAAGCATATTGGTACGAGTCAGCTCATACTCAATGTGCGCTAGTCCATGTCGATTTCTTAGTCTTGTGAATTATTTGATTTGAAAAGATGTGTCCCTGATTCCAGGTCCTGTGTCAGGAGTTAGCGTAAGACCACATCAAGGTTCCTCCAGTCCATACAAGAAGCCAGGTCTAGTGGCTACAGTCACGGCAGTCCCAGTTGGGGGACCAAGAGGAGCACCTGTGAACCCCACGATGGGTTCAGGATTACATGATCCTGGAAGATTGCAGCCATCCTATAGTACTGAAGAACTGAATCAGGAAATGGCAAACCTAGAAGGATTGATGAAAGATTTAAATGCAATAACAGCTTCAGAATTTGAATGCTGAGGTAGAAAGATCTTGCTTTTTTAAAATGTTCCATATGTTATTGACTCAAAGTTCCTGTGTTCCTTGTGAATGGAAGTGTTAATATTGTCAAAATAACAGTAGCACTGTGATCTGAAGACTGCAAAAGTGCATTGCTCAGGAAAGCTGGTTACAGTAACCTTTATGTAAACGCTACATAAAAGGGAGAAACTATTCAAAAGTGGTATAATTTTTATAATCCAAATCATTTTATTTTCTACTAGTTGCTGGATTGTTCATATTATTTAAGGGAAATGAATACAAGCCAGTAGCATACATTTGTTTTATTTATTTGTGTAGGAAACCACTTTGTACTCTCCTGATTGCTGTAAGCATGTATCCTCTGAACAGAGAGCAATGTTTGAGGCAGCTTTACTGTGTGATAGACATGAAAACTCAAATAATGTTGGTCTTCAACAACCTGCCTAAAATTCTGCCATATCAATGTGATTTGGTTAGTGCTCAGCTCGAGTGTAGTTGACAGCATTGTAAGAGTGTAAAGTTTGTATAATTGTTCAATACACAAATTTTTTTATGGCCTTGATGAATGTAAGTTCAATTAAAATGTATGGACTTTTGCAACCAAGGCAGCTTTAATGAAGATGATTTTTTTATAGCTTCTACTTTATTTTCATTCTGTAGGTGTCTTAATTTATAACAATACCGGTACAGTATTTAACTGCCATGGCTAGGTTTTTCTTCTATGATTATTGTATTTTTGTGGGTGTAACTTTTACTCTCTTGCTACTTGCAAGATTGTCCAAGGAAATGTGTCAGACTAACACACTATTGTATTTCTGTGTCTATCTTAAGGTTTGTAGATTTAAGTTATAGGTGCAGAGATAGCTACAGAAGTGATAAAAATATGTTAGCTCACGTGAACAGATGACATGTAAAAAACACTGCCCTGTGCTCCTTATGTGTAAGAATAAGAATTTGCCATTTCACTGCCTATGTTCTATGTAGTGTATGAATGTCCAATATGTAGGTATATTGTACCAATCTAATGAACTGACAAATTAATCATGAAAGTGTACATGTGCATGTGTGAGTGGATGTGTGTGTGTGTGTGTGTGTGTGTGCGCGCGCGCGTGTGTGTATGTGTAGGGCGGGGGGGGGCTAATAATGTGACTGGGGTTGTAATGTTTTTTCTTCTTTTGTACATACATATGTATGTACTTTTTATAATTGAGACTTTTACCTTTGATTTTATATCCAAAGTGATTGCTGCAAATACTGGTACAGTTTGATATGTTATTTATACTTGAAACTTTGGTGGGTGAATTAATTAAGCATCTCAATGACTGCCATCAGTGCTGAATGCTTTTCAAAATGATATCTGTAAATCATTGAAGACCAGGTTGGAACAAGACTTTGTTTCTTGAACACCATACTATAACTTCTGTGTTAGCAACTCCATTGTGCTCAAATTCTTGTGATGTATGTTTTAATACACAAGACATCGTCAGTTTTCAATTTAAAATTAAATTTCTTCAATATTGTTGTTTCAATTTGGATTAAGTATTTCTATTTGGATCACAGTGTACTGTGTGTCTTGCATGGTAGGTATGTTTGCCTCGAGTCCTTGATTCCAATAGACTGATGCATCTCTTATTATAATAGGAAAAAAATTGTTGCTGCTGATGGAAAAAGTTTTTGTTTGAATGTATAATAAACACTGTATCTTGTGGGCCATAAATAATCAGGTACCTTTACTATTTTGATCCCAACCACAGGCCAAATTATACAAGGCAGAGTAGGAAAGGGACACCAGGTTCTCCCAGTGTTTTTTTTCTTTCAACTCTAACAGAGTTGGAACAGTTTTGTTAAGACCTTATTTTGTGATGTTACCTGATAGATGCGATGTTTTGAAGTTCAGTAACACATGGCAGCTACTGGATTTCAATACGTCATTGCTGCTCTCTATATTTTAGTTCCAAGTTAATGTTTGCCTAATTCAATATCCAATTATGTGTAAACAACACATTGAGATCTGTTTGCTGTAACTGCACCCATTCGGTTCCAGCAGCTTTGTGAGTGAATGTGTGTGTGTTTTTATGTGTTTCCAGGCCCAAAACACCTTTTGGACAGTGCAAATATCTATTTTCTTATTTCTATTGTGTTCCTGTACAATCTTTTCTTTAAAAAATCATATGCTGCTACACTTGTATCATAAATTTGTAACTTTATGCACAGAGATAGCAATCTGGCCTGGATGTAGCTCAATTTAAATTATTGTGTAAAAATGTGAACTGGGTGCATGTATCTTTGTAAATTGTGTAAAGTTCTGTTCCTCAAGGTAATAACTTGTGTGCCGATTAAGTGATGTAATACTTTATAATTAGTCCTCTTATAAAGCACTCACAATTTGTGTAAATAAAAGCAAACTTTATTGAAACTACGGTTGTTTTTTTGTTTTTGTTTTTTCAACCTATTACCTTATCAAACCTGGATTAAACATTAAACTATCAAACTATCCTGAACTATAAAACTAACTACTGAACTACCTCCTGACTACCATCGGACGGAACCCTGGCCGCATGACGTCCTCACGTCCACAGCCGTACCCAGGCAGAAGAGCAACAACAAAAACAAATGTAAATGTTACGGCGAATACCCGTTCACCGGCGAATACGGGTATTCGCCGGCGAATACGCGTATTCATCGGGGCCCTCCGGCGAATGTTGTTGAAGTGCTTAAAATACGGGCATTCGCCGGCGAATACGCGTTTACGCCAGGCCTCAACAGCATTCGCCGCCAGGTCCCCGGCGAATGTCGTTTAAACAGCTCTCGCCAGCCAAACAGAGTTCGCCGACCTGATGAAGGCTCGGCGAAAGCCCGTGTATGAGAAACAGGAACTCAGGAAATTTAGAGGAATTTTATTTCGTTAGGCCTTGTTTGTACAGTCTGTGCTGTTGTGGCACCGCGAATTGCACAGACGTCCGGCACTGCGGCAACTGCACTTCTTACTAGTGCACCTCTGGCGGCAGTTGCACTTCAAGAAGCCCTGGCCACTCGACAGCCCGGCTGCTGCTGACATATGGCTCTCAGCGACACCATCTTGTCCTGTGGCACGTCTACCAGGCGTATAAACTGCTCCTTCGCAGGCATGCAGAAGCGTTGAAACACACATCAACAATCGCAGTGTCGCGTCATTTCATAACTTTTACCTGCCAGGGGGACGGGGCTGTCTGGATGTGTTAGGGATGTGTTGGGGGACTGGATACCGGCCAGGAAGTTCTCTAGCTCTTCCTCCATCTCCATATCTGGTACGAGGGCAGCCGGGAACGCTGAGGTGATGCCCACTCTCATCGGCATCCCGAACGTGGCCTCGTAGGGGGAAGGACCTGTCCCCTGGTGTAAACTTTATGACGTGATCCTGAATCGTGGCAATGAACTTAAATTCACCGTCTGGCGAGGATTGCCAATCGATCAAGTCAATCTGCCAAAAGTCGTTCATCTGCCTGAACACCATTGGCTTGACAGTAAGCCCACGTTTCTTCACTGTCTTCTTGTTCAAGCAGATTCCGCACAAGGACAAATACAAAAGGACGGCCTCCTCGGTGAAATTCTTGTACTTCTCCTTCAAGTAAGCCAACATCCGGTTCTTACCACCGTGGCCAATTGCCACATGAGCCTCTTCCAGCACGCGGTGGAGGTCCTCAGTGGTGACAAGGAACTTCATGGCTGTCTCACCCGGCTTCAGGGCAGCGATCAGTCGGTCTTCCCCGTCCATTTCCACGACCCCGAAGCGAGCCAGGCGCCGATTTGCCACTCGCCGCTCGGCTGCTGTGGCTCCGCTGCCCTTACTTGCCCTCAGATTCTTCGCTGCCTTCACCTCCTCGATGAAGGTCGCGTACTGTGTGGGGGTCATAAAAGTCATGTTCTGACCCCTCTTCTTTGTCACAATTTCGTTGATCTTCTCGTCGAACACTGCTTTCGAGGGAAGTTCGTCTGGGTTTTGCATTTTCGCTTCGGGTTTCGCTCCAACAATTCGCTAGGCAACCCGCGCAATCACCCGGCAACAACCACTTGGGAGGCTTCCCCTGCCCTATTGTTCCTTAATTTCCTTGGTGCACTACTAAGAAGTGCAGTTGCCGCAATGCGATGCCATAATGAAATTCCTTGATCTCTCCTAAATTTCCTAAGTTCCTGTTTCTCATACACGGGCTTTCGCCGAGCCTTCATCAGGTGGGCGAACTCTGTTTGGCTGGCGAGAGCTGTTTAAACGACATTCGCCGGGGACCTGGCGGCGAATGCTGTTGAGGCCTGGCGTAAACGCGTATTCGCCGGCGAATGCCCGTATTTTAAGCACTTCAACAACATTCGCCGGAGGGCCCCGATGAATACGCGTATTCGCCGGCGAATACCCGTATTCGCCGTGTACGGGTATTCGCCGTAACATAAACAAAGAAACCAAAAACAGTAGGAGCAAGCTGCAAGGAGATTCATAGCAAACCTTGAAAATGATTGACTTGGACAAGTTCTGTCGCTTATGTTTGACAGAAGGTGTTGCTACCCGATTATTCGAAGATTCAAACGAAAGTACCAATCCCCCATTGTATATGAAAGTAATGCGTTGTACATCTGTGAAGGTTAGTTACTCCTGCCCTACAACACCGTTCACCTTATTATAATTAAAAAAAAAGAAAGGAGATATAATTCTAATTCAATTTATCTTTACCTATACTGTGCTTCACTATGAAGTATTGTTTTGTTTTTAATCATTTTATCACTCATTTTCATTCATGTGGAGTACATGAATTACTGAATTGATATGAGCATCTGAACAACTGTCTCATTGTTGACAATGTCTTTGTACGTCAGATACAGTGGGGAGATGGTCTTCCAACACTCCTGTGTCTAACATGTACTGACCGAGTGAACACTCTTTGGTGCTTTAAAGAGTTGACGGAATATGTCGACTTGTCGCTACGTAAACTTGTAAATTGCCATAAATCAAACACCATTGTAAGTATCAAAATGATATTTCAAATTAATTTGAGGAACTTCACTAAAAAATTTTAATTTATGATATGTTTTCAAACAAACAGGTTGACTGGGAAGAGAAGATAAAATCCATTGCCCAAGATGCACAGTATTCAACCATAATGAAACAGGGGAAAAGAAAGACAAATTTATACCCTTCTGTAGCATCTTCTGCAGAGAGAATGAAAATGGAAGAAAGGACAACAGATATCTACACTGATGATGATGCCGACAGGCCTGAAACTCCTTCATCTCCTCCCGCATCCTTACAATCTCCTCTGTTCCCATCTTCACCATCATCACCAAATTCCAAGTGAGATTATGTACTTAGTATGACTATTTAATTAAACCACAGTGCAAATAAGAAGAAATATTTTGACTGGCACCAGAGCAACTTGTTCCAAAAGTAATTTTTAAACCAATGCTTTTGTTAGGACAGCAGATGAAAATCACATGTCAACAAGTCCTCAGAAAAAGAAGAAGAGAGGTGGAAGGAGAACTGAGTACAGCTGTGAATACTGTGGACGAAAATTTCCTAGGTCAAATCATCTGGCTCAACACGAGCTCACCCACGTTTCAGAAAAGCCTTTCCAGTGTTCTGACTGTGATAAACGTTTCTGGTACAAACAGTCTCTCATTGCTCACATTAAGCAAACTCACACTGGTGATGTGAATTATACATGCAACTTGTGTGGAAAGGTATAAGGGTTTGCTTTTTCCCTTGTACTTTCATTAGGGAGTACTAGGAAATTTCTTTTGTTTTTAACTGTCACTCTTTGGTTTTAGGGATTTTTCAAAAAGACTGAATTGACTCGCCATAAACCTACACATTCAAATGAAACCCCTTATAAATGTCCAGAATGTGGTTTGGGTTTTAAGATACCAAAAACCCTGAAAAGACATATTAGAAATGTTCATGTTGCCCAGCGCTCTCACACTTGTGATACTTGTGGTAAAAGTTTTACACAGCTTCAAACGTTAAAGGTTTGTCTTGCTTTCTCTCTAAACAGTTAAATATTTACAACTCAATTTTCTGTTTTTATTTTATGTTCAATTTCAAGTTTTTATCCAGCGACCGTTGTTTTTTTTCTCACAGGTACACTTGCTGTTACACACAGGTGAAAAGCCACATGTTTGTCCTTATTGTGGTAAAGGGTTTGCTCAGTCCGCTCCCTTAAAGACTCATATTCGTACCCACACTGGTGAGAGACCATACACATGCCATGTGTGTGGCGACACATTTGCCAACCGTACTTCCCTCTCTATTCATGCCTACAAGCACACTGATACACTGCCCTATCCATGTACTCGTTGCTCAGTATCATTTAGATTGAAGAAGGAATTGGTTGTGCATGAACAAGGCCATGATGATGACGAGAGTCGTTTGGCAAAATATCCCTCATCTAACGCTGGTGTCAACAGCTCCCTGAATGAGATTGAGAATCAGTCTCATCAAGAGCAGCAATCCCAAAGTCTTCATGAGGAACCACAATTTCAATCAGGGAACCAACCAGAAATAGCTGCAATTTTACCTGTTTCACAGATACCCAATCAAATAATTACAAGTCATATAGCCGGCCATTCTATAAATCATGTTTTACTGTGAAGTGACAGAAATAGAAATAAAGTCGGTATTCCAGAATTAAATTCTTTCTCTTTTCATTATTCTTTTCCTTGCCTCAATATCACGATTTTCTGCGAGGGAAATCCATACCACGCCGCCATTCATGCTGCAGCCAGCCAGAGGGTGCCAGATGGTGCCAGATGGGCCACAGGGGGAAGGGGGAGGGGTAGAGGAGAGGACCGACACCGACGAGATTTAGGCGTCGGTGAGGTTCATTGTCCGTAGTTTTGCATGCCTGGAAAGTACAGCGCAAAACTTACTTGCGTTTCTAATGTTCGTAGAGCTAGAATTTATGTCCTCGTAAACACATATCTTTCCCGCCGTCGCTGTCACAGTGCCAATGGTTGAATTACGAGATAGAATCAACAAACCGCGCTCACTCCGTGGAACACCTGCTTATTCTTTTGTAAACAAAATTGCCCTTGGGATCACTGGTGCCACAATTGCAATTGCAACGTTAATGGGGTAAGCTTTGCTTAGTAGTGGTCTACTTTTTATTTTCACGATGTGTCAATAACGGGCATTGTATTTTATGTCCTGCCGTGAACTGGTGGACAGGTTATGTCGATCTATTTAACCTCAGGATGAGTTGAAAATAAATATATTAGCATTGACAGCGCCCTTGTGTGATTTTTAAAAGATTTTCTTGAAAGATTTTCTTATCTCCATATTTAAACCCACAGGTCTCACATTGAAATGTAATAATTTTGCTTGGATTGCAGAGTACGATTATACTACATTGAGAAGAGGGATAATCCTAAGTTTATGAAGGAAACTTTACGGACACTACATGAGGACCTTCAAGAAGAGAGAGTGAAAGTTTATGTCAAGGAACGAAGAATGGTTTTAGAAGATGCTCAAGCAAGGATAGACGATGAAATGTATAGAGCACGTTAGCCACACCAATCCTTAAACTACACCATCAAAATGGATAAACCTAAAAGAAGAGTCCTGTCGCTTTCCTTGTCACAACCTATTAAACCAAACAGAAAACTCAAACGGCATGCTTCAAACAGCTCAAATAATGATGCCAGATCACTAGACCCAGATGATTCACAGCAAATCAGCATAGTGAGGTAGTGTACTGTTTCAGATTTTTTATGACTGAGATCATGTAATAAATCTTATTACACCTTGTTTTATTTCTGAAGATGTAATATTTTTAAAGTGATCTCAAAATTTAGTAATGTGTTTACAATATATGAAAATGTAGTGGCAGATGAGGAAATCATGAGCTGTGTAGTTCTTTAGATAGTACGAATTTCAAACTTACTGAGCAATGCATCTGGTTTGTTGCGCAGATCTATGAGTGTTTGATTACCAATAAAAGCATCATCATTGTTGTGATCTTTTTTCTTATTTTTTATCCTTACGTTACCCTCTTCAACCAATAAGAAACTTATTTCAATTTTTTTTGTTTTGGATCACAATTGTCTAAAAGGCATATCGCGTTCCTGTGACCATACAGATCAAGGGGAGGAAATTTTATGGATCAGCTCATTTTTTCCTCATCTGAATGTCCTTTTGTATTAAAGTGTCCTTGTATTTATTTACGGTATGATTCACCTTTTGCATCTTGATATTTTCCCTATGATTTATATAATTTTTTTGTGCAGGGATGACCTAAGCACAGACTTACCTCAATCATGTGCTGTTGTGCCAGCAGTGTCAAACATTGAGAGTCCTCCTGATTGTAATAAAACTGAGCCATCTAAACTGTCATCAAGTAAACAACCTATGAAACTGAAAGGACAAGTTAGTGAGCTTCTTGAAGATGAAGGCCATCTGAAGAGCATTAAATGTGAACCTACAAGCTCCGTCTCTAATAAAGAAAGAATTCAGTGTACATTCAAAGTGCCTTTGACTAATGCAAAAGATGTCAAGGCTGTAAGTAAAGATAAAATTGATGTGGAAGCACCCCTTAAAGACCAGCCTCCTGATAATTTAAAAACCCTTGATGATAAACTGGTGACTGCCACGATGAAGAAAGCTACTCGTAGCAACACCTTATCCCTTAATGGAGAAGCTGTATCTACCTCTGCATTAGAAAGAAAAAGCGATGTCACAGACACCTGCAACACTGCTGGAGATGTTCCCTCATCAGCAGACGTAACAGGGCTTTCTGATGTAAACAAAAAGCCTAATGTCAGTCCAAATGAAAACTGTGATTCTATTGTGGTCCTACAGTGTCCTCTATGCTATAGGAGCTTTGATAAGTTATCTACAAAGGTATATAATAACAGTTAACGTAGTTTTGTATTTTGCCTCCATCACATGTGTCATATGGAATTGTTCCACAGACCTCACACCTGAAAGGCTGTGCACTGAAGCACAAACTTTCAACACAGCAGCTCCTTGAAGCACTCGAACTTCAACATCGCCAGGCTACAGAAAGGAGATCCCTTGGTTTGCCTGAAATTCGGCCACATATGGGAAATATAAAAAAATCCACTGCATCCAAAAGGGTATGGAAGGATCAAGCTATCTGAATAGTTGTATGATCAGCTAGGAAAATTAATTTGATGATATTGTATTTTTTTATTTTATAGGAAAATCGCACCATTTCAAAAATGGATAGCAATTTGCAGCTTGCTATGGCCCTGTCATTATCATTACAAGACCAAGAGCAGGCTGTAGAAGATGTGAGGAAAACTGAAGTTGTCACTTCTGTATCCTTGGATCATTTTGGATTCACAAGCAAATCTGTCCTGGATGCTGTAAAGCCCCGCCCACCTTCTCCTGTACCTAGAGGTAATAGTGTTTATTTAATGTAAGGTACGTGTATTGGAGATGATGTGTTTTCAATTTCCTCAGGCAAAACAAAACCATCAGGAAAGAAAGACCTCCCTCTGTTGACTCGTACGGCAGAAGAGCGTCAGCGAATAATTACAGAAAAGGTTGCAATGGTACTGCTAGAGGAAGAAGTGTCTGGGACAAATGAATCTTCACATGAAGTTGATTTGCAGTCAGTGTACCTGCAGGAATGTCTTGACAAGGTGTGTGAATCTTGTAAATATCTATGAATTAGTCGGCATTGACATAAAGCAGGTAATGATGTTCAAAATTTTTTAGAAAAACTTGTTGTGGGATAAATCGCACACCTCTCCGTCTAAAAATGACAGAGCATCTTATTATGTCAAAGACCTTCGTGGTTTTATCTCCCCGTGCAAAATTGAAATGGGCTCTAGGGTCATGCATCTCTCACAGGTTGTTGGACGAGTTCAAACACCAACAAAGAAAAAGGTTTATTTACTTTTGGAAACTTTGAATGGTTTTTACTTTTTATTTAGTTTTGTTAGTTAGAACTGCTTTTAACCTTTCAGGAAAAAATGCAGGAGGAGTCTATTGCATTAGACCTAACATCTCCTTCAGATGAAGGGAGTTCATCTGACTCCAATTTTCATCAAGAAAGAGAATCCAAGATCCCTTCTCACATTGAAATGGAGCTCAGAGCCAAACTTTTTAATGATTGGGCAGCTATGGTTAACAACTCAACAATGAGTGATTTGACCATTTATCCTCAGGAGGGAAGAGAAATTCCTGTGCACAAAATTATTTTGCATGTCCGCTGCCCTCGAATTCTTCGAGATATTTCCCGGCAGCGCAATCCTCTAACAGGGAATGAGGTTGAAGTAGTTATGTGGTCCAAGACTCCTCACGCTGCTGCCCTTGCCTTCCTAGAATTTGTCTATTGTGGTTCAGTGAAATCTATACGAGTACTTAGTGAAGACTTGTCCAGTGTGATCTGGTTAGGAAACCACTACAAAATAGCAGATCTGCTAAGGTATCTGAGAGCCTTGACTGAGAGTGGGCAGACGGAAGAAACCCCCTCTCAAGCAGCTATAAATGTTGTAAGAGATTGCAACAAACAGAATTCTGAAACTCATGATATCCAGGAGGAAAGTGTGAGTTGTGGAGCAGCCCAGAAGAAGGTGGTTGTTACAGATGTGATGTCAACTCCAGTTCTTACAGAACGCAAGGATACAGAGTCGCGGAAGCTCTTTAAATCATCTCTTGATGCTGATCCATCTCCAGTTGTAAGTCCACCAAGGAGTGAGACTGAGTCAATCTACAGTGAAACAACATTACCCGGTGCTGAAAATCGCAGTTCATGTTCTTCACCAGACATGTTTGATGATGAAGTTCCACATTTGCTGGAGAAAGTTTTGGAAGAAGATAGCTCTCATGGTTTCAGCAATTCTTTGAGCTTAGTACACACTGTCATAAAAGATTCTGAGAATAATAGCAGACCCCCTTCCCAATGCCTCTCCATTTCCAGTGAGAAAACTGTTCTTTGTGAGAAATATTCACCCACCCATTGTGATAATGTCTCTATTTCAAGTGAAAAAGCTGACATGATTGAGAAAAGTCCTGAACCGCCATCTCCCACACTATCCAATGCTAGTGCTGCAACAGAAGTGTTAGAATGTAATCAGGATATGTCGGCCAATATGAGATTCTCACTAAATGACTCCAAGAGGAAACTTTCACATGGTTCTGAAGATGGTAATGTTAGTGCCAGTAAGAGACCATGTCCCAAAACATCTAGTCCAAGTCACCCATCAAGAAATGATATAAGTGATGTAGAATGTCTTGATTTAACTCAAGATTCTGATTCCAATGGATCTTTCCGAGTGGTTTCTAAAAAAATTTCAGAGGAATCTGGTGATCAAATTTTAATTTCATCAGAAAACGAGATGTCCGATTCTGATGCAAAATCGGAATGCACTATTTCCAACAGTCAGTCAAGTAGAAAGGAAGATTCTGGAGTAGATAACTCTAGTAAACACAAAAAAGGTGATGAATTGAAGAGGGTCTTGGATATGAGTAATGAATCAAAAAGGAGCTTGGACCTAAGTAATGAAAATGCTGCAGACCTGAGTCCTTCAGTGAAGTCTGCTGAACCATATGTAAGTCCTGTTTGGGATGGATATGAAGACATCCACTATGAGGCTCAATTTCCTCATCCAGATTCCCCCGCCAATTCAGGACCCCAACCTGTTGATTTTATGTCCCCTGAAACAGACACAGAAAACCCTATATCATCTCCAAGTAATATTCCACAAATTTTGGAGAAAATTGTATGCCAAAACACAAGAAATAGTCTATCCCCCAAGAAAAACTGTGAAGTGAATGAATCAAATAGTGATGATAGCAATAGTACATCTGATTGTGAAATGGCATATCACAGTCTAAAAACAGTGGAAAAGAAATCACAACCTTCTAAGTCTACAAGTTTTAGGGCTCTTTTGGATGAATCTTTGAATGTAAGTGATACTGTCTTGCAACAAGCAGAGGATAGAAGGAACAGACCAACGCAGAGAGATACCAAGGGAACTCCTGTGAATCGTATTCTTGCCACTGAACAAGACAGAGTCACTCCATTAATGAATTACAGCGCCATGAAAACACCAGAGTTAAAGGTATGGCTTTGGCTTTTTAAATTGAATGTAAGGGCTTTTGTTCTCACTTAAAATAATATAATATTTTCAGAGGGAGCTGCAAAAATTTGGTCTAAAACCAACACTTGGTAAAAGAAAAGGGAAGATCATGCTCCGGCATATCTATAATGAACTTCATCCTTGGGTCCCAGCAGATTCTGAAGCAAAGTAAGAGCTTTTATATTGTAATTTTTATTTTTTTTAAAGTTTTTTTTGTGTGTGGGGTATAGAAAAGTAATATATTATGTATGCTCTTTTTCACAGTTTACAAGATAAAGGTTTTCTAAGTCAACCAAGTTCTTCCAGCAATATTGAGAGACCAGCCTTCTCATGTACTCAGCCAAATTCCAGGAAGCTTATGTTCTCAGATCGTAGTGCAGCTGAAAGTGATACAAAAGATTCTAGAAGCACCGAATCCAATTCAGATTCTGACGATGAAAGAAGGTATATCATCAGACTATCATCTCAAATCAATTTTTTGAAATGTAGATAAATTATATAATATATCGGTGCTACGTGCCCTTTCAGATCTCTAAACACAAGTCGACAAGAGATTCAGTATTTAGAAGAAGAGTTTGATGATGTTGACACGTTACAGTTTTCTCAGCCAGGTTTGTTTTGAGGAATTTGTACCTTTTAAAATCACTATTTGTAACTACTATTCTTACTAATTCTGTATTGTAAAAACTTCTTTGCAGCTAGCAAAATCGAGTTGCCTAAAGTTGTGTCCAAATTCATCAGGAATGACAAGGAACTTCATAAAAAAGTCCTTGAGTATGAGCCCATTTTGATAGAACAGCTCCTAACTGACCTACGTGACAGAGGTTTCAAATTTAAAATGGAAGACGTAATGGCCTTTTTAGATGAGAAGGCAAGTGTAGATGTCAACTTCAATCTGTGATGAAGGCTTTTGAAAGCTCCTAAATAAAATTATTTCTTGTGCCTTCCTTTCCAGTGTATTACATTCAGAACTTCTCAAGGTGGTCATAGGAGAAGGAAGAGAAAAGAGAAGCCAGGTGTTTCACAGAAGAACACCGCTGTTGGCACTGGTTCAGATACAAGCCAACTATCGGACTAGCTTATTACTTTATTTATCGAATTGCATATGCCTGTATTGTAGTATCTTTTAAAATCGTGACTTTTTATTATAAAGATGATTTATATTGTTTATATTGTTTGATGTGGACTTTTGTGTTTTCTCCTTGTCTCCAAAACAATGATACTGTTCGAGATCACATTTCCACTAGGCGAGAGGTGTTGTTTCTAGACATAGGCCTTGGAAAAAAGGTATGGCTATGCCATATGTTATGCCATATGTTTTCTGTATTTCCGGGGTAGTAGGTGTCATGAGACACTAATTTTGTAACGAAACCGTGTCTAGGGGTCGGTCCGAACACGATGCGCTCGAAAAACCAAAATTTTATTTTTTGTCCAGATTCTTAAAAAATACCTGTTTTTAGCCGGAAAATATTTTGTGTTTTGGATTTTGATGAAACTGATATGGGCGATGGGAGAGGTCTAAAAAAGTACAGGAGCACCCTTAGTTGCTCAGAAACGGCCGTGGTTTCGCCGTGTGAGGCGCTGGAAGTGACGTGTAGTTTGGGCTGCCTACCTTCCAGGCGTTGTCACGTTCCTCGGCTTTTTCGGGGCCATGGATGTCATGTGACACTAATTTCGTAAAGAAAAAACGTTTAGGGGTCGGTCCACGATAGAGGAGGTCCAAAAAAGTACAGGAGCACCCTTAGTTGCTCAGACACGGCCGTAGTTTCGTCGTATGAGGCACTGGAAGTACGTGTAGTTTGGGTTGCCTACCTTGAGGGCGTGGACATTGTTTTCTGTATTTCCGGGGTCATAGGTGTCATGAGACACTAATTTTATGACGAAACGGTGTCTAAGGGTCGGTCCGAACACGATGCGCTCGAAAAATCAAAACTTTATTTTTTGTCCAAATTCTTAAAAATGGCAAGGCTATAGCCTTACCTGTTTTTAGCCGGAAAATATTTTATGTTCCGTATTTTGTTCAAATTGATATGGGTGATGGGGGAGGTCTAAAAAAGTACAGGAGCACCCTTAGTTGCTCAGAAACGGCCGTGGTTTCGCCGTGTGAGGCGCAGGAAGTGATGTGCAGTTTGAGCTGCCTACCTTCCAGGCGTGGACATAGCTTTCTGTATTTCCGGCGTCATAGGTGTCATGAGACACTAATTTTATGACGAAACGGTGTCTAAGGGTCGGTCCGAACACGATGCGCTCGAAAAATCAAAACTTTATTTTTTGTCCAAATTCTTAAAAATGGCAAGGCTATAGCCTTACCTGTTTTTAGCCGGAAAATATTTTATGTTCCGTATTTTGTTCAAATTGAAATGGGCGATAGGGGAGGTCTAAAAAAGTACAGGAACACCCTTAGTTGCTCAGAAACGGCCGTGGTTTCGCCGTGTGAGGCGCTGGAACACGCTGGAAGTGACGCGCAGTTTGGGTTGCCTACCTTGAGGGCGTGGACATTGTTTTCTGTATTTCCGGGGTCATTGTCAGGTTGTCATGGGGTATTGTTTTCTCGACGAAACTATGCTGAGGGGTGGGCCCAAGCACAGCCTCCGATTGAAAACAGCAAAATCAAATTTAAATTAGCCGGTCTTGCAAACACAGCGAACTAGGTGGTGCCAAAAAATAAAAATTTTCTGCCTCATCTTCCTCTCTAGCTCTCTTTCCTTTTTTTCCGGCCTTGTCGAATCAAGCCTGATGCCCGTGTCGTGGCCGTCGTGGCCCGGGAAATGACCATATTTCATTAGGCGACTGCCCGAGTAGACCAGACGCCTTCCAGCCTTATTATAGCTGGTGTCCACGTGTCCACAGGCCACAAGACAATTTCCGGACTCGCTTTTTTGGGGTAAAAAATGGGGGCTGCATTCAAAACGCATTTTATGATGGCCCGAAAATAGTCCGGAGTTAAGTCATAAATTATGGACTGCTGGGCCGCATGAAACCCATGGTACTACGAGAGGTCTAGTTTGAGCTGCCTACCTTCTAGGCGCGAGGGCGCGGGTCCAGGCAGCCAGACACGAATTCGTCAACATAACCAAAAAGTATTTGATCTGTTCGCTCCAAAATAATTTTTAATCGTATTTAGCTCCGAAATTTCAGATAATCTAAAAGTTTGCTAGTATTTTTGGCGTGGGTTCTCACTTGTCAAGCAAATGCTGTGCCAGGTTATTTGAAGTTATCCTGTGGTTTGCTGCTCTTCTGAGTTAATCATATAATATAATAATGAGAGGGACCATACAGAGGGTTGTAAAAGCCAGCGTTGAAGGTAAGGAAGCTCTAAAGCCTTTAAAGGGACTCTGTAAAAATTCTATGCTCAATGGCCCTATTGCTTCAGGCGTTAGTAATCATTAATTAACCTGTCTTTCAGTTGATGGGCTGCTGATTTCATCAATTGGTCGTGGCATTTGTGTCCTAGTTGGCATTCATAAAAATGACGCAGAGAAGGATAAGGAATATTTGTGAGTGAGAGTTGTTTGTTTTAATTAGGTAAGAAAGTTGGTCTTTGCATTCTAATCTTGGGTGTAAAAATTTAATTGCAGAGCTCGAAAAATATTAAGCATCAGACTTTGGGAAGATGAAAAGGGACGCAGATGGTCCCGTTGTGTAACAGATATGCAGTATGAAATTCTTTGCGTTTCTCAGTTTACTCTCTATTATTATCTTAAAGGAAACAAGCCAGATTTTCATGCTGCTATGCCTGGTGCACAATCGCAGGAATTTTATTATTCATTCTTGGATATTTTAAAGAGATTATATGATCCGAGCAAGATTAAAGGTGAATTTATCTGTTTGGTTTTGATTGTTCCGTGACATTTGAACAAGTTTCTTATGGTCTTAATTTTCCAGATGGTCAATTTGGTGCCATGATGCAAGTGCACATCCAAAATGATGGGCCAGTGACTTTAGATCTTGAATCTCCCACTCTTAGGCAACTGCTGCATGACCAAGAAAAGAAGCTTGAAGAGGGAAAGAAAGGGAAGGTCTCATCTCCAGACTCAGAAGTAGTGTAAATCTTAATATTATAAATATAAGACTGATTCAAATATGTTTAGTGTGTATAAATGTGTTCTGTGTGCCTCAGCACCTCTGTAGATGCCCAGAAAAAGGGTACAATAAAAGCAGTACACATTCTAAGATTGAAAACATTGTCTATTTAACCTCTTATAAACACATTCACACATACAAAATCTGGTGGGATTCATAGTTTCAAACTTACGAAAATGGGGAAAGAATTCAGCATCAACTACATAATAGAAATAATTAACATTATAGAACAAGCCTGATTTAAAACAAAGGAGAAAAAAATTTGATGCAGATGAAAGCAGTTTCGTTGTTCAAAGTAGGGTATCTACCTCGACGTGCTTGAGCTATTACAACATATTAATCTAAATTTACAAGCGATATTGTGAGCTGCCAATCATATTGGGCATAGGCAACATTTATACAATGAATGAACAAGAGCAGAGATCTCGCTTAAGCCACCTGAAGGCAATGTGGGCCAGCATAAAAATAGTACACTTACAAAAAAATACTTTTAAGAAAAATACTTTAAAAAAAGTTAAAAAGAATATGTATAGAAACAGCATACAAAAATTTGTTGTGATTGTGACTAATATATAAACTTACACCTAAATAGAAACTTTTATATAGGCTAGAGAAAAAAAAAGACCACATCCACTGCTGGATCTACTGCTACAACTTCATAAAAGCAGGTATAATAAAATTTATTCCCCATTTGCTGATTTATACAAATCCAAAAGCCCTTTCCTTTGATCATCCCCCAGTTTATTGAAAATTTGGCTACCAAATAATTTTTTTAATTAAAATCCTACATTTAAAAAAAGATGTCCTCCTATACAAAGCTAAAAGATTTTAAAAAATCGCACTAACGTGATGTGGTAACCATCTGATGGTAGTTAGTGATCAGAAATTTAAATTAAAACGTTTATTTATATAAAAACTGCAAAATGAGTATGCATTTTGGTACAGTTAATATACACCGTAAAAAAATGCGATATTCAAACCAGCCACCAAACACTGCATGGCTTGATGCAAGGCACATGTCCTATGTTGCCTTTCCAGTTCACGTCCAATTCACTTCACTCACAACACATTTCTCACGTCCGGCCGGCCGTCTTGAGGAATGACTTCAATAATTAAGAAACATTTTAAATTTGGCTACAAAATGTTCTTCACAAAATGAGTGTCTTCTTGTCGCTTCCTCCTGTCTTTAATTTACGACTGACAAATATACCTGCAAAGGAAAACAAACTCGTGAGCACCCTTCATCAGTCCATTCTGCAAAAATATATAGTTTACTAACCAATACACACCTTTATCAAATATGCTTAGCCTACACCTTGGCTTATGCCTTGGCTTCCTCTGCGCTTTTGATCTCTGTGACGGCGGCTACGGCAGCAGCCACAACCTCTGCTTGGAGCTCCTTGGCAGCCTCATTGATGGTCTCGGGAACTTCGCGAGTCACGGTTTCAGTCACGGTCACCTCTGCTAGGCTCTCACCAGCACCGTCTTCATCCTGGGAACAGGTAACAATTGGCGTCAGAACACTGATCACGAAGATCTTTAGTCAACTAAATGTGAAGCGTAGTAAACAGTAAATGTACTCCCTAAGTGAGTTATAAAATCGCCAGTCATGAATTCACAAATAATTACGAAATGATACACTAATATGATAAAAAGGTACTCCCAAATATTTCAAGGCACACTTCCAGGATAACTTTTAAATAGCTACCGAAACTATCAAGAATTATGTCCACACCTCCCACAGACCATGCATGTGATTCACGTTTTAGACAATAAAGAACACCGAGTATACTAATGCACCCATTACACAGACAAATTACTGATATTATCAGTGCTGTAATCATGAGTACGCTTTAGATGAGAATGTGAATGTACACAGAGTGTTGACTCACTAATACACGCAAACATTTCTTTAGCAACAATTGTTAAGGTGAGAAACCATACTAATCTAAATCCAAATATATAGTCTAAACACAAAATGTGAAGAAGCTCCTCAACATATGTTAAATTAGTTCACAAACATAAAACGGTCAATATCAACTGAAGTATTAGTAGAACTAAAAAAGGGGTTGGAAAATCAAATTTAAGAAAAAGAATCCTCAATAATTTGTGACAACAACAAGTCGAACTTAAGCTAAACTTCAATTAATAACAAAATTAATTTATAATAAATTTAATTAATTTTCAAAGAGCTAAAACTGAACATGAGATAAAAACACAGTAACAGGAAAGGACAGGACAGGGCACATATTCAAATCAAGGAAGTGAAAGCTGCCACAACATACACACAGGCACAGAACAAAGGGAAGAACTGGCAGTGCGAGGTCCCAACATGCACCATTGTGCTCTGTGCAATCACATGCACTGCCCCTGTCCAAGTGGGCGGTGCATGCCAAATGCTACCATACTTATTACCCGTGGAACCACAGCACCACACCTGTTCAAGGACACTGACAAAAAGCAGAGTTCTGTGACGTGTAATATTAGTAACAGGTTAAATGCACAGCCAAACGCGCACACGACCTGGTGGAGCAGAAACAACATTGAACATGCCTCACCCGAGCATGCCACACTTAGTACGCCACTGTCTAACTACAGTCAAGTGCCATCTGCCTCCAAGTTCACCTACATTTAGTTCATCCTGTGTTGTCTGCTCCGTCTTCTCAGCTTCCTCTGCCGTAGTTGTGATAACAGTCTCAAGGACCTCTGATGAGGGTGGGGGAAGAGGGATTTCATCTACAGGTGAAATGCCGTTCTCAATGATAGCATCCTTGGTTTTGTCACCTTCCAGAGGTAAATCTTGTGGGGCAGGAGGGGGGAGGGATGACTCACTGTCAGAGGAGACTAACTCTGTGGGAACTTCTGGGACAGGAACGGATTCAACGGAAGGTTCTACTGAGGCAGGAACGGATTCAACGGAAAGCTCTACAGAGACAGGAACAGATTCCACTGACAGTTCTACGGGGGCAGGAACAGATTCAACAGAAGGTTCTACTACTGCAGGAACGGATTCAACAGAAGGTTCTACCGGGGCAGGAATGGAATCTACTGAAGGTTCTACAGGGGCAGGAACAGATTCGACAGAGGGTTCTACTGGGACAGGGACCGACTCAAGTGGTGGTTGATCTTCAGCTGGGGTCTTGGGGACCTCAGTCTCGGCGAGTTTCGATGGTGCAGGCGTAGTTTCAGGTTCTGGGTCGGGAGCTGGAGTGGGAGCAGCGGGAAGTTCCGGTTCAGACTGAGTCGTGGAGTCCGGGGACATGGGCGCGGTGGATGGAGTTTGGGGAGTGTCTGACGGGGAAGGGGCTTGGACAGGGGCGCTAATGTCAGACTGCACTTCAGTTTTAACATCAACGGGGGATCGCTCGGAAGCGACAGGGGAGGCTGGCTGAACACTGATCACTGGCACGGGGGCTTCCAGTCTGCTCACGACCACCTTCAAAACAATGACAACACAGGGAGTCAGCGCTGAAAAATCAAATCCTCACCATCGGCTAATGCAAGATGTGTTAGAGAAGGAGTTAATGTCAGTCATAACGCATCTGAGACTTTCATCCACCACAAGGAAAGGCACAAGTAAAGAATACAAGTGACTGACGGAAAGAAAGACGAAAAATGAGACAACGACAAGTCAGGACAAGAACAGACAATAGTAAATTAAAATTTTGGGATGATAATTTGGGATGTACTAAAAGAAACCTCTGTTAGTGAAGCTTGTTGCATGCTTCACCAACGCTCTTGAAAAAGAAAAGATAAAAATGCAGGAAGAAAATTAGGAGGGAAATGTGCAGGAAGTGCTTTCAAACAGTGCAGGTTCCATTAGACTCGTTTCCTCTTGTATAGTATTTCATTCAAAAAAGGAGGGCAAAATTGTTTAATGTTAGTTAATCAAGTATTAGTGGTTGGACTGATTTTTTTTTTTAAAGGTAAATTTAAAAAATAAAAAGACTTCTACCATAGAGTACATGCAGCAGGTAGTGGTATTTTCTTTTTTAAAGAAAGGGACAGAAATGAAGATATTGACAGCATGTACTGAGAAAATGAAACGGATGGAGATGGATGCATGGGTTGGACTAGTGAATGCGACAAGAAATGCTTGTTCACCTCGTCGATGCCAGGGCTGCCAGTGCCGTTCGTTGTGCCGTTGGTGATGACGGTGGTCATGGTCTCCGTCACCGTGCTGCTGCTGCTCTCGGACACGACACTGTTGGTCACCACAACAGAGCTGGCCGTCTTCTCCACCACGGTCTCGGAGGAGAGGCTGGAGGTGGTCACGGCGTCAGTCTTGACCTCCTCGACGGGGGCGGCGGGGGCCACAGGTGTCGGGGGCGGCGCCTCGGTGGGAGGAGGGGACTGCGGCAGGGGAGGAGGAACATCCTGTATTCGAATCGAGGCAACGTTCTACAATACGAAATTTTATTTTTAAAACATAAAATGGAAATGGACGCCAGTCTGGGACACGTACCTCCTTGGCAGGCTCGGCGGCCTTGACGTCAGCGGCAGGCTCGGCGGGGGCGGCTGCAGGGGTAGCCTCGGCCTCTGCGGGGGCAGACTCGGCCTCCTTGGCGGCCTCCTTCTCCACGGCGGCCTCTGCAGCGGGCTCGGCGGCTGCGGCGGCGGGGGTCTCGTCCTTCTGTAAGCACACCACGGGGGTATCGTCAGTCACTGCAGAGGTCCACGCCCGGGTCTCGGCTCCCTCCCGGGTCCCCGAGGGTCAAGTGGGGTGCCAGACAAGTCCGAGACACAATCCCTAGCCGTCACAACCGTCATGGTGGAGCGAGGCAGAGGCACAATTGGCAAAAACACGATCCCATTAAAGGGCAGCGGGTGTTGCCCCGGGCCCCTCCGACCCGCACGCGGGGCGGCTGCAGTGGCGCACACGCTCATAAACAAAAGCGCGGCCCATTTAAAATCTCGCGCGCCTGCGTCACAAAAGGCGGAGCCCGATTCAGGCATCGCCGCGTTGCACTGCCATGTCGTCGGCGAGGGCCGGGGCAGACCAGGGCGGACCTGCACGTCGTCAGCAGCGGGGGCGGCCTCCACGACGGCGGCAGGGCTCGCCTGCTCCTCCGGCTGCGGTGCGACGGCTCCCACTTCGGTCTCCATCACGACGCCACAAGTCAAGACGAGAGGAGCGGACAGCCGCGATATGCAATGTGTACTGAGAGCCGCGCGACCACCCGCACTCATTTATACCAAGGCGCGGTCCGCCCCGCCCCGCCCCGCCCCCATCCTCCTCCCCCTCTCCCTGCCAGGAGGGGTGCACAGCGCCTTGCCCTGCCCCAAACCCATCCCCGTCTCTCCCTCTCATTCTCACTCACTCACTTCTTTCTATTCGGAGAGCCCTGCGAACGCAGATGTGTGCCGTCATGCAACAGGAAATGCCTCCGCACCACACACGGCCACGGCGCCGCCCGACGTATCGTCGTCAGGGTCGCCGGACGGTACCCCGTGCTCGAGCGCACAGCACGACACAGTGTCCCCTCGCCCCCTCCCCTCGCCGGACGGCAACCCGTGCTCGAGCGCACAGCACGAAAGAGTGTCCCCTCGCTCCCTCCCCTCGCCAGCGTGGGGTTTCGAAACAACGTCATGGTACAACTAACTACCATTACCGAGATGGATTCTCAAACAGGCGAGGACCCAATGTCGGTCTAAAATCGCTGCCAACTCTCGCTACACCCAGATCTGGCCGGGGGAGGGGGGGGGGGGGCAAGAGGACGACGGCGTCGACAAGGCGGCCGCCAGGGAAGTCCCCGTGGAGAGGCCGCCACCACCAGCAGGCCTCGTAGCTGTAAATCGTCGAGACTTTACCCTCCTCCCTCCCCCACCTCCCCCAAACGACACACACGGGGGGCAAGGAACCACATCATCAACATCGCAAAGAGACACAACACGCGCGTCAGTACTCGAACCCGCGACCCGGCTCCTCTCCCACACAGAAAAAGACCCGGCCGGCGGTACTAGAACCCGCGCCGCCACGTGCTGTTTGTCAATGAGCAACAACAGCAGCAGCAGCCTGCTGCGTTATAAGCGCTAGTGCGTCTCGGCCGTCGGCATGTCCGTGGAAAATGGAGGGGGGGGGGGGGGGGGGAGGGGAGATCAGGTGTCTCCTGCTGTCCAGCGCGGTCAGGCACGGCCGCGTAGAGTTACAGCGCGCCACATACGCGGTGGTCACAACGTACTATACCGCACGGCAAGACGTCACCGTGTGCAATAAGAAAAAATAATTCAATTTTTTTAAAAAGAAACCACAAAACCACAAAAATTTACCCATTTTTCTAAGTTTTTTTTTATTACGTTTTTTAGAGGGCAAAATCAGTCAAACTCGGGTCGGGGCGAGGGGAGTGTCAAACGATGACGTCCGAGCCTCCCTCGTCGCGGGGCCTAAGTGGCGCGGCTGAGGGAAGAAAGGTCCCGTCTCGTCCCGAAGAGCCAAGCGCTAGAGCCTCTAAGCCGCTCCGACTCCGAATCCGTTTACCCCCCCCGCACCAGCATACAGAGCTCTGCCTCTGCGCAGCTCGGCAGGCAAAACTCCGCCCAAACCTACCCAAGGCAGCTGCTGCTGCCCCCCCCCCCCCCCCACCCATTTTTCCCTTACGGCAGCGTCCGTTCTCAGATCCATTCCACCCTTCATTTTGCCAGGAATTTCACGCGGCCACAGCCGAGGCATGCGTGCTGCGGTCGTCGCCGCCTCGGGGACCATTCCGGCGACACTCCTCCACCCCACGCGTCTCAAATGCAATAATTATTACTTTCATTATTGACCAGTTCGTTGACCGACGACACATTACGGTCAGGTCCAGATGTCCGGCAGTGGCCGGGGCCTGTGCCCCGCGCTCATAGCTCAGCTCCGCCCCAACGCGAACGACATTTTCCCGCCGGGTCTTTTCAAAAGATGAGCACCCGTGCATGGCTCCACCAACCAACCGTGCCACGGCCGGGCAGAGTCGGCAGGCCCCCGAGACCTTGGCGATCTTCGCGGGGGGGGGGGGTCGTCTGTATTTGCGCGCCTCTTTCCAACCCCCCGGCCCCCGCCGGCCCCGTCGCCTCAGCAGTCAGTCCATGCTGTCAGCAACGGCAGGGCCGAGCCACAACGACGTCACCAACCAACCAACCAACCTCCCACCACTGCAGAAATTGGGGCTAAATTCGGAGGGAAAAAAAAATAACGCACAGGCGTTGAAACCAAAAGAAAATTCCTAAACGGTGTGTATATATACAAAGTGTTGCCATACTGCAACACCACCACCACCTCCACTCTCCTCTGGCAACATTGGAAATATATTTCTCCAATTCATCAAAGACGTTGCTGTCAACGCACCGTCCAAACAAATCAATTCTTTTTATTTTTCTTCTCACTTGTGGAGACGAGCATACGTGCATAATGCACCCCCCCCCCTCCCATATTACATACATCATCAGGCCTTCCTCGGTCTCTACAAGCGAGGACGCGAAAAATGTAACGGATAGAGATGAGGGCCGCCAACTCAACCGCACCACCCACACCTATGCGTCATCGCCTAGTCAACCTTAGTCAACGGCCAAAAAAATAAAAAAACAGCAGCACACAGGACGCGGCTGCCCATGGGCCACATCTTACGCAACTGGAAAAATTAAGTGGGGAAGGGGTGAGGAGAAAGGGGTGTGTGCACGAGAGGAAGGGGGAGCAGGAAAGGGGGGGGGGGGGGCAGATGAATCGAGTACAGGTGTGCCGGCGTGCACTGTCACCACCGACAGCTGTCACAGTGGTCTGGCCCCGCCATGGCCCTATGCCGGCCCCGCCAGAAACATAACATCCTTTCGAGAAGAGAGATAGAGGGCACACGTCAGGATTTTTTTAAATTAATCACCCTCATTGCAGTGAGCCATGTCGCGCGCGCGTGTGTGTGTGTGTGTGTGTGTGTGTGTGTGTGTGTGTGAGTGTGTGTGTGTGTGTGTGTGTGTGTGTGTGTGAGTGTGTGTGTGTGAGTGTGTGAGTGTGAGTGTGTGTGTGTGTGTGTGTGTGTGAGTGTGTGTGTGTGTGTGTGTGTGTGGCCACATTGCCAATCAGCAGAGAGAGAATGCATGCGACCAGTGCTGGAAGGCTACACACACCCATCCCGCCAGACCTCGACTGCTCTCTCCACCACCACCAACACTTTAATTTCTCATACCGCCATCCCCTGCAGCCCTGCTCAGAAGCTGCCATACGTTATGCCACGTGAATCACTCTCAAATCACTTTCGGAATAAACGTAACGCTACATAAAAACCGAGAGACCCCGGGGCGGGCGGGGCGGGTCTAGGAAAGAGTCGTGGAGAGCGTTGGGCGCTAGGAGGCGTGTGGCGTCGTGGTGTGGCCTGCTCTGCTGCCATGATACACGTATGTATAAATTTAATTCCTCTCTCGCCGCCAGAGCAGACGAGTTGGTCCCGTGGTCACTCCCACCCCATGGCGGTGGACACACTGCGCAGTGTGTGTGTGTGAGAGAGAGAGAGAGAGAGAGAGAGAGAGAGAGAGAGAGAGAGAGAGAGAGAGAGAGAGAGAGAGAGAGAGAGAGAGAGAGAGAGAGAGAGAGAGAGAGAGAGAGAGAGAGGGGGGGGGGGCTGGCTCCGCGGCGCACGGCGTTGTTTACACACACACACACACACACACACACACACACACACACACACACACCGGGAGGAGAGGTAGATGGATAGATACTCTTTGTTCAGCGATGCGACGCCGCGAACACGACGACACGCCATCGCGGCGCCAAAAAGCAGCCTACATGTATCCTATTGGCGCCGCAGCGCGCCGCAGCGCTGCAGTAAACAACAACTCCGACAGTTAATCCATACTTCATAAAAAGTCTCAGTTTTCGTACGCGCCAGGGGGTCGACGACATCGATTGATGAACTTGAATTCAAAATTTGTGCCGCCGAGCGTAAAGTCTCTCCTTCCCACTAATGCACCAGTCATGTCCCCCCCCCCCCCCCCCCTTTGGCTCAAGTCCACCGATAAGGACTGACCCGACATCTATCTCTCTCTGTAGCCCCCCGCCGACCGTAGGAGAGAGAGAGCAAGGACACACGTCCACTCGCTCCACTCTTTTCCTTCCCATTTCCGCACGCAGCTCCAGACAGCTCATTTCACAGTCGGACACACTACCGGAAAAAGAAAGAGAGAGAGAGAGAGAGAGAGAGAGAGAGAGAGAGAGAGAGAGAGAGAGAGAGAGAGAGAGAGAGAGAGAGAGAGAGAGAGAGAGAGAGAGAGAGAGAGAGAGAGAGAGAGAGAGAGAGAGAGAGAGAGAGAGAGAGAGAGAGAGAGAGAGAGAGAGAGAGAGAGAGAGAGAGAGAGAGAGAGAGAGAGAGAGAGAGAGAGAGGGGGGGGGGGGCAGAATGGTGAGGGGAGGGGTCACGCAGGCTACTCTACAGTTACGCTGGAAATCGCGGGGTGGGTGGCCAACAACAGCGGCGGCGGAGCGGTAGACTATGCATCCGTCCCCCCCCCCCCCCGCCGAGAGAGATAGAAACAGCCGGCCGGCCGGCGCGCCGCTCATGACACTCGGCGCCGTTCTCTTTCCCGCGCCATCAGAACTCAGAACAGCCAACCCACCAACCCGACGGCGCCAAAATTCAAAAGCAAAACACAACGGCAGCGTGGGTATGCCTGCTGCACGCCTGTACCCCACGCACCGGGTGTCTAACACTGACGGCCACGGTTTAGAGCCTGACCATACCCCTACCAACGAGAAATACCAAACGCCCCCTGCGCTGCTGCCCTTCCTCCCTCCCATCCGAATGGTTCTGGGCACTGTTTATCAGAACTGGAGGGGGGAGGGGGTGTCCACAGCTCCCCCCCCCCCCTCGGCTCCCCGCCCCGTCAGGATAAACATCCTGGACGAACAGCGGCCGACCCGAGCGCATGCACGCTGCACGCCCACCACCCCTAACCAACTTCCACAAAGTGCACACACACCCCCGGCCCCTCCCCTACTCCTGGCAAAACACGGACGGCAGCCGCGCGTTTCCACGAATACGTCCCGGGGTAATACGGCCGCTGCAAAGGCCGCCCCCGGACCGCGAACACGAGCCGTGGCTCCGACGCAAAATTGCATTTCTTACTTGAGATGTGTAGACGTCGCGCTATTTCTCATACTGACGGTGAGTCGTCGCCTGCGACGTGGGGGTTCCGTACACAACTCAAGTATGAAATGCAATCTTGCAGTCTCCGACACCACCGGAATACGACATACAAATCATGCCCACTCTCCCCGGCAGTTGCATCGCCGCCAACAGAAACTTGGGGATACACTTCTAGTGCATCGCGGTTGGTCCGGCGCTACCCGCCGCCCGCAGGGACTCTACGGCCGCCGCTGCCGCCGCCGCCACAGTGTCGCCGCCCCGCGGCCGCCGCCTGAACTACCCGGCGACACGTCCTGCGCCGCCAACCGGACCGGTACGCGAGCACTCGGCGTGCACTCGGCCCCCCGCTGTCACTGTCAGACCAAAACCACGGTCAGCCGGCCGGCAGCCCGGCAGACAGGCAGAAAAATGTTTTCCCATTTTTCCAATTTCGAACCCGTTGTAAAAGGCGGGGGAGAGATGAAAATTTTTTAATAACCAATGCAGTGTTTACCCTTAGTTCTAGTTACACATCGTGCCTC
>CM076256.1:7046779-7051779 GCA_038380765.1 Odontothrips loti | reverse complement strand
CGAGCGCAGCCCAACGCAAAAAAAAAGTGCTCAAAAAATTCACACTGACTTTCAAAGACTAATTCCTTCCAATATAAAACGCAGAATTTAACTGACAGAACCGAGACCCTCACGGCCACGGACAGGGTGGCGGCCAGCGCCTCTCCCTCTCCCTCTGCGAATTTCAATCAAGCGTCTGTCCGGCGTCACGTCGCCCGGATCAACGTCGACGCCGTGGTGGTCATTATACGTATTACAACGCTCCAGCTCCATCGTCCAATTTTCACTTTTAAGAGAAAATGTCAGCCTCACCCCCCCCCCTCCCTGCAGCGTCCAGCAGGGACCGTCCGTGAGCCGCCTCGCCTACATGTGGGAGCACAGCACCAGGGCGGCGGACTCGGTGCCCCAACGCTCCTCAGGGACGGACCCCAAGGCCCCCGACGACGCCCCCATGTCACTTCCCTGGACGCTGTACTAGTCCAGCCCGCATGAGCCGTGACATGGACAGGGGCTGTCAGAATGGGCAACGCCCCCCAATATTTTTCTCAATTCCAGAGCAAGAAGAGGCCTCCTAAACATTTATTTATTGCTGCGAATAATATTAATAATTCCTGCATTAAGACAAGAGGGGGGGGGGGGGGGGGCGGTACACCCCCGACTGCAGCAGCATCCTACCATGCAGTGCGTGCGTGTTAGTCGTATGTGTGCGCGTGCGTGCCGCACTCCCCGTCTCTCTCGCACGCATGCGGTCACCGCAGCCACCGCACAGGAGAGGAGAGAGAGGACAAGCAGGGAAGGCACAGCTAGTCGGCGTGTGGGCCCGAATAAATCATCGCCCAGCGACCCTCTACGACCCTCCCGCCCCCTCTCCCCCGCCAGTCCCATCCCATTCAGACCGATGCAAGGGGAATTTTGAAGGGGAAACAGGAGGGGGGGGGGGGGGGCAAGCAGCACCGAATCCACACCGCAGCCGAGCAAAGCCAGGGGGGAAAATGTTGATAAAAAAAATAAACCAAAGGGGAGTGAAAGGGGTCTGCGAAAAGAGGGGACTAGTGAGGAGGGGAAATATCATCGGCCAAACGTGATTGTTTCGCAGGAAAAAGAGGATGGGCGGGGTGCCGGAAACCACCTCGGGGACCCGGGCCGGGGAGGAAACGGGGAGGAAGGGAGAGAAAGAGAGAGGGAGGGATTAGGAAGGGAGAGCAAGAGAAGGGGACCGCGACTTCCTTCTACCGGGCGGACACCAACCCCTCCAAGGGGCGTTGTCCAGGAGCGGCGGGCCGGCGACACCCGCCCGGGCTGTGCGGTGCTGTGCGGGGGGATGACGGGGGTTCAGTCAGATATCTCCCTCCTGCCACTCACCCGCTGCACTTCCAGCCGCCCCGCGCCGCCCCCACCCCGGCTGGGGGAGGGCAGGAGGGTGGCGCGTGGGGGTGGGGTGGGGGCGGCGGCGGCAGTGCAGACCTCGCCCCGCCCCGCCCTGCAGGCGTGCGGCTTCAAAGGAGTCGTCGGCGTAGCCACCCGCCGCCACATTTAAATTCCATCCCGCTCCCCGCACACACGCACACAGGACGTACTCCCAGGGGAAGGCCGACGTCGACCAGCGCCCTCAACATTGCAAACGCCGCGGCCCGCAGCACAGCGGCCGGGACCTGCCCTGCCGGGCCCCCGACCCAGCCTTTCCCGCCCCATTCAGGCTGCTGATGAGCATTGGAAGCACCCACCAACTTTATCCATATAATCCCAAAGACCCACCGAAACCAACCAGCAGCGATATTCAAAGCGGCAACGGACCCCCCCAGCTGCAGCAGCCAGGCCAGCCAGACGGAAAGAAGCAACCAGTCTCTGTCTCTCTCGCTCTGTCGGGCCCCGACCCCTCCCTACTACGAGCCGGCTTTTCACCCACTACTACAACAACCCCCGCCACCGCTGCCCCTCCAGACGTCCCCCCCCCCTTCCACCTCCTCCCCCACGCGCACTACGCCGATGGACCCACACACACACACAGCATCGGGCGGGGAGGGGAGGGAAGGAGGGGAAGAGTCGATCGATGCCAGACAGGGGCGGGACCGGGTCTGTGCGGAGCAGCGCCGGCAGCCGGCCCAGCGACCGGCGAGCGGGCATCCACACACAACGCGTGCGAAACCACACGGGGAGAGAGGGAGATAGGAGACGGGGATTTAGACAAAATAAAAAGGTTCCAAAACCGTCGGCGCCAGCATCTCAACGACCCCCGCCACTCTCGAGACCCTCGCCGCCAAGCCCCACAACTCGGGCCTCCCTTCAAATCTTGCACTTTTCAAAAACGCCCCATCAGCGAGGAATCCCGCCTGACATCACATTGGTATCGGCGATCATGGCTGTCTCTCTCTCTGTCTTCCTCTCATTCTCAGTGCGCTATTGCTTCCACTTCACTACCCCGTCCCGTCGGTCCCCAGAGCTGGACATTAACAGCCACATTAGCGCCTCGTTTACAGCCTCGAATACACGTTCGGGAGGAGGGGAGGAGGGAAGAGGGGAAGAGGTAGGGGTTGGGGGGAGAGAGAGGCTTGTGGGCGAAACACTTTACCCTCCCCAACTCATGGCCGAGCGTCTCTCTCCCTGCGCACTTATTGCGATCGCCCCTCTCGCTCGCACAGCCGCGCCCCTTGGCAGCCGTGCGACAAGGACGGAGAGTCTCCGTGGCCTCAACACACCCCCTCCGCAGCAGCAGCAGCAGCAGCAGCAGCAAGAACAAGACCCCCCACCCCACCTTCGCACCGCCGCCTGAAAGTTAGACGTTCCGTTACATAGAGCCTCTTAACGGATTACGCCTACCACCATCACCACGACGCAACGTTTGCCAACCGCGCCAACAACAGGCGCTGCTGCTGCCGACCCACCGCCGATAAATTATACCCAGGATGCCCCCGGAATCATTGATCCGAGGCAAAAAAAAAAAAAATAGAATAAAAATAAATCCCTATTCCTTAAGGAAGAATTATTCCTCTCACGGCGCCGGCCAAGGGGATAAAACCAGAACCCGCCTCCTCCTTCGCGCAACACACACACACACACACACACACACACACACACACACACACACACACACACACACACACACACACACACACACACACACACACACACACACACACACACACACACACACACACACACACACACACACACACACACACACCTCCGCCCGTAAGTGCGAGAGCGACAAAGACGACGCGCGTGGATAACGGAATTCGCACGTCTCACGTTTGGGGGGTAGTGAGCGCCGTGCACATACGTCCGTGTACCTGGTCTCCATGACTACGCACTACGTGGGAGCCGGGCCGCCATTGGCCAGGAGAAGACGAGCCCCCCCCCCCTCCCCCCGGCGGCGAGGGGAAAGCGGTATAGTACCAAGCCACCCACCACCCGGGCGCGTGAGCGTGATGTGTATACGTATACAAAGTGGTCCAGGAGGGCTGCACAGATAGCAGCACAATGCCCATAGGACAGAGAGGGAGACAGAGGGAGAGAAGAAAAATAAAAACACAAAATTAGCTCCACTTTTCCAGCCTTCAACGCGCAAAATTGCTGCTCCTGGCTGCTTCAACCCCCAATCCCTCCGCAACATTTTTCTAAAGCCACACAATGCGCGAGAAAAGGGGATGGTCCTGGTCCTCGTCAGCGGGGGTGGCTGGCAGCGGCCACCCCACCTGAACACCGTGAATAGGCCTGCAAAGCCCCCCCGGCACAGCTCTCCGCGGCCCCAGATACGCGGGTTCAAATCCCACCCGCGGCGCCCCGCTTTTGCCCCGCTTCCACGCTCCCCGGAGGGCGTGCGCCCCATGCAAAAGAAGAAGAAAGGACGTCGGATAAAAAGGCGTAAAAAGCGACGTAAAAAGTGCACTTCAGCGCCAAGAGAAAACACGTGTTTCTTTTCTGGAGAGCAAAAAGGATGAGAGAGCGAGCGAGGGCGCGAGGGGTGGAGAGAGAGTGAGTAAGTGTGTACATACACACGACACGACGGTGCAGCGAGTGCGAGCGAGACAGCCGCAGCCGTGCCGCCGTCCCTCTCTGTCACTCTCACTCACCAGGCGGGGCCAATTATTCACAGTAATGGGCGAAGAAAAGGGAGAGAATGGATAAAGAAGAAGAAAAAGTGTGCGAGAGGGAAGAGAAAGAGACATATATATACGGGGGCCGCGGGAGGGACTCGAACCCGCGACCCTCTAAAGATCAACTCATAAGTCCAGTCTCCCCAGAAACCCCCCCCCCCCAAAAAAAAAAAAAAATAATAATAATAATTAATCCCCACATTTATTCAACCACAAAACTCAAAAAATATTTATCCCCTACCATCTTAACCATTTGACATAACTGTATACCGCCGCCTATCTCCAGTGCTGTGCGTTGCGATGCTAATGCTGAGCGCACGGGTGGGAGCGAAGGGTGAAGGGTAGGCGCCACCACCGTGACTCATCCCAATCCCACCAACCAACCCCAACCCCCCCAACCCCTCCACCGGAAACAACCTGGATAATCGTCAACAAAATGCAACTTTTCGGTAGGCTCCCATGACAGTGCACTCCCGCTCCCACAATTCATCCCAGCGAAACTCGCCCACTTTTCCCGATTCCCTGACTCCAATTTCGCGCGCGTTTCCTCTGACCTTTCCAGGTTTGTGGTAACCCTCAACTTCCCATTTTAACACTTCTACAAACCCTGTCTCATATGGACATGTGCACAACGCGGCTGAATCTCAGAAGAGCTTTTGCTGCATAGGCGTCAAGTTGCCAATGACGGAAGGTGTGGTGTACGCGAACACGCTGCCTGCTGCTCCCGCTCGCCCACAAACTCTTGTCCATTCATTCATTCATTCATTCATTCATTGCAGCATCCACAGCAGCCTCCCTGGCGAATATCGTGACGTCACACGGCGATGCGTCACTCCTCGCGGCGGAAAAGGCGCTTCAGAGAAACCGTTTTGTGTCTTCTGGGAGGTGACGCACCGCGGCATGGCAGCTACCCACGAACAAATATTG
>CM076256.1:7011779-7041779 GCA_038380765.1 Odontothrips loti | reverse complement strand
ACACGTCCTACCACAGAACACACACACTTCGTGAACCGATGCGAAATCTCGAAGAAACGGGGGACAAAGACGTCATCCGGCTCGTAACTGAGCACCCCCCCCCCCCCCCCCCGGGCCCCAGCCCCGACCCCTAACTGGACCCAACCCGGGAAAACTCACCTCCGCGATCTCGCCGGACTTGTCCTCCCGCGTCGGCTTGGACTTGTCCTTCTTGGAGAACGAGATGGACCTGAAGGACCACTTCTTCTTCTTGCTCTTGTCCTTCTTCTTGGCGTCCTTCTCCTTGAGCTCCTCGCCGTTGGCCTCGCCGTTGACGTGCTCGCCGTCGCCGTTCACCTTGGCCTCCTCGGACGAGGGCGAGGCGGGGGTGGACGCATCCTCAACGGCCTCCTCCTCCTTGTGTCCGTTTGTCAGCTCCTCCTTGAGCCCGTTCGTCAGCTCCTCCTTGTGTCCATTTGTCAGCTCCTCCTTGTGTCCATTCGTCAGCTCCTCCTTGTGACCGTTTACTTTCGCCTCCGCCTCCTCCGGACTCGCGTCGTGGCCATTCTGTCCGTTTGTTAACGCCTCCTGAAACACACAAAACATTTTGGCAAATATTAGACTCCAACCCGCATCACTGAGACCGCCCCAGGGCAGCGCAGAGATGGCGCCTGCCGGGTAGGCAGCCACCACCTATGCATGCAGGCGTGTCGGGCGGGCTGGCCTACCCCGGCACCCGCAGGCGCTCCGGGGACCCACTACTTCCATGAATAGGATCGACGTCGACATGTCTCCGGAGCCCCAAATGAATGAGATAATGAAAGAACGAGCCGCCTTTTCGAGGATACGGTAAAAGGGAAAGGCCACAGCGCTCTCTCTCTCTCTCTCTCTCTCTGTCCTAATAGAGCTGCGAGCAGGCTGCAGCCCGGGTATATAATCGCCCAGGCAATAATCTTCCAAGACAGAAACAGACTGGGCCGCAATCTTGTTTACCAGCCAGCACCACCAGCCAGCCCCTTGGCCTTGAGTCTGCGCCGAGTGCAACGCTCCCGCTGCTGCAGTTCCCAGAGCGTGTGTGTGTGTGTGTGTGTGTGTGTGTGTGCGCGCCATACCAAACCAAAACATGTGTGAAACGGCACACAGAATCATGATCAACGTCCAATTTTGGGCGATAACGGACTTGAAGCGAGGCCGTCTCGAAGACTTGGTGTTCACATGGAAGGACCAGGTACAGTTCGGCGCCAGAGGATTCCAGAACTGGGCTCACATGACCCCCTCTGGTACAAAATGTGGAGGATATGAGTTTTGGGCCGGGCAGGATGAGGTCTTCCACCAACTTCCTCATTACCAGTCAGAACGGATCCAGTGACCCCAAGGGTATGCAACTTCGGTATTCTTGGTACGCCCTCCAAGTATTCCCGTGGTATTCTCAGGAATAGTATTCGCAATATTCTCGAAAATGAGAGCTATAGCTACAAAAACAGATATATTACGCGATTTATCTTCAAATTGAGACGGTATACCGAGAATTTTTATCAAGTATTCCGTAGTATTCTTAATGAGGATATATTCTTGGTACGGTAATTTTAGAAGTTGCAGACCCTTAAGTGACCCCAACTTTCGGAATCCTGCCCCCCAGCGGAACTTAAATCAAGTCTGAAATCATTCAATGCAAGGTCAAGTTTCCCAAGGTGTAATATAAATAACGATTAATCGGTATATGCCAGTTGTGAACAAACTACCCTGGAGACAACGTGTGTGTGTGTGTGTGTGTGTGTGTGTGTGAGTGTGTGTGAGTGTGAGTGTGTGTGAGTGTGAGTGTGTGTGAGTGAGTGTGTGTGAGTGTGAGTGTGTGTGAGTGAGTGTGAGTGAGTGTGTGTGAGTGAGTGTGAGTGAGTGTGAGTGTGTGAGTGAGTGTGTGAGTGTGTGTGAGTGTGTGTGAGTGAGTGTGTGTGAGTGAGTGTGTGTGAGTGAGTGTGTGTGAGTGAGTGTGTGTGAGTGAGTGTGTGTGAGTGTGTGTGTGAGTGAGTGAGTGTGTGTGAGTGTGTGAGTGAGTGTGTGAGTGTGTGAGTATGTGTGAGTGTGTGTGAGTGTGTGAGTGTGTGTGTGAGAGTGTGTGTGAGTGTGTGTGTGTGTGTGCACACACACAGCTCCGGTAGACGTGACCTCAGCAGCGTGTCCGTGCGGCATTTTCACCAAGTCAATGTGTTATCAAACCGGCCCCGCCCCGCCCGCATACCGACAGAGCACCACCGCGCCACCCGCACCCACAGAGCGCATACCAGCGGACAGCTGCTGGTTCCGCCCCCCGACTTGGCCACCGGTCACGCCCCCCCCCCCCCCCCCCTCTCTCTCTCCTCACACTCTTTCTCCCTCTCTCCCTGTCTTTGCGGTGCTCCGCCACTGCCGCGGGAGGACGGGCAAGACGCTACGGCGTGTAATTCGACACGAAAGCAGAGCAGGGGGGCCTCAAACAGTAGCCCCCCCCCCCCCCCGGTCTTCTTCTATCCCCTTTATCCCATATACCTGTGTGACACACGCCGGGGAAAGTGAGAGAGAGGGTTAGAGAGGATAGAAGCAGCAGAAGGGGCTCAGGCAAGGCAACCCTTTCGTCTTATCTGCTGCTCGCATTTCAAAGGAAGGGCGCGCGGGGGTGTGGCAGCAGCAGCAGCAGCAGCAGCCGGGCAGGCAGGGCTGGCGACAAAAGTAATCCTCTCCGAAGAAACTTTCTTGCCGACACTGCCGCCGCTCCCTCCACCCCCGCCGCACCTGCTCGCCACCAACGACGACAACTTTCCGTTATTGCGGTGATTAACCCGAAGGTGATTAGCTCGCCATTCCATAGCGGCACCGCCTGTGAATGCGCAAATGGCCACCGCAAACTTTACAAACCGGACCAAATTAGCAATCTAGAACCTAATTCATTCATTTATTATTAATTATATTTTTATTTTTTTGCTGGCCTTTTCACGACACGTTTCTTTAGTAACGTCACTGGGGTTTGACGGAGGGATCCGGGCTAGCTTACTTTTTCATTTCTTTGCCTTGCGTTTTGGCACTGTCCGAATTTACGTTTTCTGATGTTGTCATCAAACGACGCCACTCAGACTGGTGTGCTACCTGCTGCCCGAGGTCACTGATAAACAGAGGAAATCACCCCCCCCCCCCCTCCCCATGGACGGAAGGCCTCTGAGGGACCATCGGGACCACAAACACTACCATCAAACGCCAACACCTACTTTTTTCCCCGTGTTGGTTACTATCTTCAACCACCGACCGACCGACCGTTTCGACATCTTTATCTCCAGGGTCCAGGTCAGGGCGTCGCTCTGGGGGCGGGGCAGCCGGGGGCGAGGCAGCCGGGGGCGGCGCGGGGGCGGTGGGGGCCCGTCCACATAGACAAGAGGCCAAACAATGCGACGCACCGCAAACACCACCACCGCCACAGAGATAGCCGGCCGGCGCCAGCGCCACCAATCAGCGCGGCGCTCGTCCAACACAACGGCCAATCAGCGACAAGCACGGCAGTGCGGCGCGCCCATTCAAACGAGACGAACATTCCTCACCGTTGTCACGGCAGCGTCCACAAGCTACGTAACACGGCCAAGAGCGGGGCGGCCTGCCCGACCCCGCCCACAATCACGACCAATCACAACGTCCGAAACACAAAACCAGAGCCCGACTACTGAGCGCCCAAATCCGCGCACGGCAGCAAGAGATTGACAAGGAAGGGCACGGCGGGGGCACCAGACCGTACAAGGGCAATGCACTGCTGAAATAATTTAATTTAAAAAAAAAAATTAAAAATAAGATAAATAGTAAGTACATTCGTATCAGAGGTCAAACATTGGGACTCGGAACGTGCAACGGTGGCACCGGCAGGTAGGATCCCTTTGGGTAGGATCCCTTTGGGTAGGATCCCTTTGGGTAGGATCCCTTTGGGTAGGATCCCGCCCGGCACGCGGCCCAGCACAGTGGGCGGCAGGAAGTGAGGCGTCACGGCGGATAGGTGGGACGGGTCACTCACTTATCGGGCCGGGAGCAGTCGTCACTGCGAGAAAGCGAGGAGTTTTCTTCTTGTTAAGAAGCACCGCGGGGGGGGGGGGGGGGGTCCTCTCCGGCCCGGCCCAGGGCGCAGCACAGGTGGGCAGAGGCAGGTAGGTAGGTACGGCCAGCCTGATGACCTTGAGGACTCGGCACTCGGTGTCGTGTGCCGTGTGTGTGTGTGTGTGCCCGTCCCTCTACAAAGCTTCCTCGTATTGGAACATGGTCGGCAGGTGCAGCAAGGGCAACGCAGCTACAAGTTTCAATACAGTATCTCTTTAGTATTTTCCCCCAGTAAACGAATAAAAAATAAATAATTCCTTGTTGCAGTGTTCTGAAAAGGGTTTGATTAAATGTCCGACGGCTGCTGCCCCTCTCTCCCTCTCCCTCCCTCCCTCCCTCCCTCTGCCTCTCTTCAGCTACGCCACCGTCTCGCAGCCGGTTTGGGGGCCTCAGGACACACGCACCGAGCATTCACTGGCTGACACGGTCTCAGTGCACAACTGGCCGCCGGCCGCCGCCACCACCACCACCACGGGGACTCGAACCCCGACCTCCACCTGCTAAATCCCCTCCGAGACGCTCATCCCCATGACGCAGGTGTCGTGTGCTCCCGGAGAGACACAGTGCTTTCCCACGACCGCCACCACACCAACCCCTGGCCGCACCGCCCCGCCCTCCGGTTGGCATGCAAATGCAAGGACCCCTGTGGGGGCCGAGCTGGGCGTTGGCCCGGCGACCCTGGTCCGGCACGCCCAACACGCACGCCACTGCCACCCTAGGGGGGGGGGGCGGCGGGCCCCAGAGGGGGGCCCAGGACACACGGCAACACCTTGTACTACACCCCACTCACCGCTCCGCCCTGCCGTGTGTGTGTGTGTGTGTGTGTGTGTGTGTGTGTGTGTGTGTGTGTGTGTGTGTGTGTGTGTGTGTGTGTAGCAGTGTTCGGAGAGCACCAAAGAGACGGCAGGAGGCTGTCCCCTCTCCGCGCTGGGACGATTGAGTCCTGATTCCACACTTTATCGGTCACGGAGTGACAAGCCAGGAGCCTCCAGGCAAAGGAGCCTCCAGGCAAAGGAGCCTCCAGGAGGCACAGAGCCTCCAGGCAAAGGGCCCCGGCACGCAGCGCTCGCCACGCCCCCCCCCCCCCCCGCCCCCGCCCCATGACGCGACCCCTCAATTAGAATCAAAACAGCTCTCCTCCGAATGTGTGGTCCGGCACGGCAGCCAGGAATACCCCACGACCTCGGCGTGACCCCCGCCATGGGGGTGCCATTCAGGGCGGAGGGCTTATAAATCATATTAGTTGTCCTGCATGCGGAAGGCTCGCCGCCGGCCTGGGACTGGCGCGCGCGACAAAAGCCGACGGCAACGACGTCTAAACGGCGGCGGCGGCCGCGGCAGCCAACCAGGGCGCGGCTGGAGGTCATGTGACCCGGGCGCAGCCAATCACACAAAGGCCCGGCTCGGCGACACCATGGGAACCGAACACCCCACATGAGCGGAGGGCCCCGCAATGTCACAGGTTCGTGTGACGGGCCGCGCCGTGCAGCACGGCTGCAGCAAACCTCCTCAACAACAAGCAGTCCGCCTCGCTCTCCGCCCCGCCCCGCGGGACACGACTCGAGTTGATCGAAGCGATTTCACGCGCGCACGGCGGCAGCCGGCACTCGGCCGCACTAGACAGGACAGGAGCCACACACATCGCCCTAGATGGCCACGCCACGGCACGACCGCCAGCCAATGAGAGCGCGGCGGGGCTGGGTACCTCGTCCCGACAGCTGCTACCACACTTCATTTCTCGTCCCCCGATTCGCCAATATTCCCAGCACCGTCCCTGCCTGACGCCCCCCGCCTGCTGCTGGCTGCTGCTGCTGCTGCTGCTGCTGCCTGCTGCTGCTGCTGCTGCTGCTGCTGCTGGCTGCTGCTGCTGCTGCTGCTAGGCGACGCGAAAAGGCCCCGCACAAACCATACTGGGGGAAACTTTACGCCATCTCAGCAGCGTTCTCTCTCCCTCCCCCTCCGCGGGCGGGGTGAGGCTTGCGGCCCTCAGGTCTGGGTGGAATTGGCCCGCATCAGCGCCGCCGGCTCCGCACTAAACTCAAATCGCATTGCCCGCGGGCGCGCGGCCCCCCGGCGGCCCCGGACCTCGCGGTGTCCTTTCGACCTTGAAGGACCGTATACTACTTCAGCAGCAGCAGCATAGTCTCCGACAACGGTGGCGGCGGCGCCAGCCATGAAGCGCGCTCGTGTACGTAGTTGACGAACATCCCCCCCCCCCCCCCCCCCGCCGGCGCCGCCGCCAGCGCTGCCCTCCGGAGGCCACAGAGGTGGCCGTCATCGCGGAGGGATCGGAGTGTGGCGGGGGCCGGCCGGGCCGAGTTGGTGGGTGGGTGGTGATGCGGAGTGGCGCGGCCCGGCCGGGCCTTCTACGACTCAACCAGGCCGCGCCTGTCCCGCCCCGGCTTGCCTCTCACCATTCCCTTTCCCTTCCCTTCGCCGCCTCGCCAGCCGCTGCCGGGGCCAGGAGGGCCGTGGACGCGCGACGCCGCGAACCGAACCTTGGACCACTCGGGATTTGCGCTCGGGAGCCGATTTCAGGCCCGAGGCGCACGACCGGGGCACGGCGGCCAGCAGGCGAGGAGGTGCGCGGCCGGGCCTCGTCTAGGTCCCCGCCGAGCACAGCCGAGCAGCACCGCGACGACGCATCGCCGACACGCGATCGGCTCGCGGCTCCGAGGCTCCCCACCCGAACTTGGACTTGCGCCGCCGTCCCTGCCCGTCCCGGCCCGGCCCGGCTCTGGCGGTAGCACCGGGTTCGCGTCCCCACGAGGCCCCAACGACGGCCTCCCCTTTTTCCCTGCCCCTCCTCTCCAAATTAAAAACACCCGCGCGGCTCCATAATTCACCGGACGGCGACGAGGCGCCGCGTGTCAACAAACACGCGCACGCCCTTGTTTGCTTCCGCACGGGCGCGGCTGGGGGAGCGGAGCACCGGGCGACGACGCCGTCGACGGCGGCCTCCTCGACGCGAAGACGACCCCGACGACGCCCACCTATCTCTCTCCTTCGACGGCGGCGGCGGTGCGCGCCTGCCCGTCCCGACGGAAGGTCGTGGCCCTGCGGCAACGCCACTGGTAGGGCCGGGCCGGGGAGGGGAGGGGAGGGAGGGGGGGGGGAGGGCGATGACATTGATCAGCCATCTCCCGGCTGTTTGGAGAGCGCACAGCGCCCGCCCGCCCGCATGCAGCCCGACGCCCTCGCCGTGCCCTGCACTGTCAGAACACTGCTTTGCCTTGGCCGCCCCGCTTCTGCTTCTGCTTCCGCGCTCCGCAGCCCAGCCCAGTCTGCACCCAGCTGCAGCAACACCCTGCAGCCACCGCAGCCACCGCAGCCACCGCAGCGCCCATCCACCGCTGCCCGTCTCCGCCGCGGCCACCAGGAAGGAAACCACCCGCGGAGCTCGACGCGAAACAACACCCCCCCCCCCCCTCCACCCGCCACCAAAGCCCTCCTCCACGACTCTCGAAAGCAAGGGACCGGCCCCGACATTCGCGCGCGCCGCTTTGAAAATCTCTCATCATAAATATACACACCTTGGCGTCGGCGGCTGCGTCACCGTTGGCGTGTCCGTTGGCCACCTTGGCCTTGAGGTCGCCGCCCTCCTCGATCTTCTCGAGCTTGCCGTCGAGGGCCGCCGCCTTGATGTTGGCGGTGTTGGGCTCCCCGTCCTTCGTCGTGATGTCCACCGACCGCTTGCTCTGTCGCACTCCCATGGCGTATCACCTGTGCAACACACAAAGAAAAAAAAACAAAAATTGTTTAAAAATCGTCTCGAAATAAGTTCCTTCGTATGTTTCTATTCCTGCGCCTCCCATATGACTCTGGATTCATACAGTACGCGGTATCGAATCTCGAGCCTACGTCAACATCGACATCTCTCATTCAATATCGCCAGCAACCCCCCCCCCCCCCCCCACACACACAGCAGCGCGATGGCCAGACCGTCGGCATACCCATGGCGTCATGGCTGCACCGCCTGCCGCCCCCATGGCTCTCCCCATGGCCTTGCTCGTCACGGCGGTGCACACCGCTGGCAGCCCATGCGTCCCGTCATAAACAAGAATTACCAACCAGTGGGGAGGGACGACGACATGTGAAGATTTCAATCACACACACACACACACACACACACACACACACACACACACACACACACACACACACACACACACACACACACACAGAGGAGAGAGACAGCGAGAGGTGTAGAAGGATGGGGTGTCTGCATTTATCACGAGTGCCTCCCGCATGTATAACATCGTTGCTGCCTGTTGCCTGTCATTCGGTAATGTTCGATTTATCGATCCCAACCGCATCCCAATTTGAATTTTCAAACTCTCCACGACTGGTAATACACTCCACAGACCCAGTTCATACATGTCACAGGACCACACACATGCACCAACGCATACACCGGAAACACTGCGATATCTCAATGTTGCCGCGGCCGGGCCGTCGAGCGGAAATATTAGGGGGAACCCCCCCCCCCCCCCCCCCGGTCCCACATGTCCCACATGAGACCCCCCCCCCCCCCCCCCCCCCCACGCTCCGAGTCCAATCCCTTTTCCATTTAAAAGCCCCGACATTATGGGGCGATTAACGCGCTTTAAATAGCAGTCTCCCCGAACGCAATACGGCCAACTTACAGTTTAAGACGTCGGTCGTCCGCGCATAACAAAATCACTTCCTCCTTTCCCAGCGGGAGAAAAACGCAGCAGCGGCGCGCGTTCGCTCTCAGAACGCGATAAAATACACCACTATACAGCCGTCTCCCATTGCCGCGGCGACCCCCGCTGGGAGGCGACTTAACAGAGGGCGTTAAGACACAAAGCGAGGGGGCGTTCAGAAGCTGCTGCTGTGCTGCTGCTGCTGCTGCTGCTGCTGCTGCTGCTGCTGCTGCTGCTGCTGCTGCTGCTGCGTCTGCTGCTGCGCGCTTCAGCCAGGGGATCCGGAACCAAGCGCCCCGACCACGGCCACCTGACGTCCCTGTTAATAAAGAAGTCACCTGCGCTGTAGCCAGCGGCGGCGAAGCCCCAACCCCCACACGTAATCCCCGTCCATCACAAAAGGTCATGTGGCCACCCCATTCCTGGAATAGCCTTGGGGCCAAGCCGAGCCCGAAACCCAAGTTTCGAATCTTGAACGCATAAAGGTTCCGCCTTTTTTCATATTTTTCTCAATGAATCTGCTCGTCCATTTTTCAACAGCACTACCACGGCAAGTCTTTCTCTCTCTCTCTGCCACTCACCCACTCTCCCCCTCGCTGGCCGCGTGCGGGACCATGACGCTTCCTGACGTATCAGACATTCAAGTGGCGTTGTCTGTCACACCGGACGGAGTGAAGGGGGAGGGGAGTGAAGGGAGGGGGTGGACAAGGGCGTGCACCCCCCATGGCCCTCGGCCCCACTCGCCGCGACTCCTGTGGCGTCGCCTCCTCTCTCTCACTCACTCTCTCCCGCCAGACCAATTGTCGCCATGCAAACTGCCTAATTATTACGCAACGACGCGCCCGAGACCCCCATGGCTGCCCATGGCAGTCGCATGACTCATGCATTCATTCACCCGTCGGACAATCGAGCAGACGACACCGCGCACACCACACGGAAAAGGTCTGTGGACCTTCTTCTCTGTGGGCTACGGAACGACTACTCTGCACGGTCAGTGGCCAAGGCGAACAATAACAATAATATCGTTACCAACTGTGGACAAACGGAATATTTATCCATGGCTGGAGCGACACTTTTTGGGCGTGCACAAAAGTCCATAGACTCTTCCCCCCATGCAGACGCGAGCCCCAAAGGCCGCATGGGCATTTGCAGCCGACTCGTCCTTCCTGGTCCACACACCCGGGCGAAAAACAGAAACAACACCACCAGACACACCCCGCGACGCTTGCACACGTACACGAAAACAAAGTCATGCACGTGCGCGTGTAATTCTCTCCGAAGGCCCGCCTCGCCAAATACTAGGGAGTGTTTGAAGACAAAACGGCCACCAAAGACGGAGAAAACACGACAGGGTGTCAACACACACACACGCACGCACACACACACGCACACAGTGCGCACGCGTGTAGTAACTGCGCGTCGGTTTGGACACTTTCGCCGCGAAAAACCGTTCTAAAATATTCAACTCCTATATTCCCCTAGTATCTGTCCCGAAATGCGCATGTTATGGCGCGAACCGTATGGCAAGCAAACGGCGCACTGCAAAACTGGGCCAAGGCGGCTACGACGCGCGGGAATCGAAAAAAAGAAAAAGACGGCTGCCAGTCAGTCGGAGCATCGCATGTCGTCAGCAAGAACACGCATTTCGCTCTAACCGTGACAGCTAATCAAATCAAAACTCCCGGACATAATTGCTGTGTCGTCAATCAACACTACTATATACTGCTGCTGCTACCGCCGCAACAACACGAGAGAGAGAGAGAAAGAGAGAGAGAGAGAGAGAGAGAGAGAGAGAGAGAGAGAGAGAGAGAGAGAGAGAGAGAGAGAGAGAGAGAGAGAGAGAGAGAGAGAGAGAGAGAGAGAGAGAGAGCGAGAGAGAGCGAGAGAGAGAGCGAGAGAGAGAGCGAGAGAGAGAGCGAGAGACTCCACTTCGGCCATCTCTGTCACACGCGCACACACACGGGGGCACTGGCCTGCCCCATCACTTATAGATTTGACCTTATGGCCGAGTACAGTAACACGAGCCGTCATGGATCCCGGACCGTCCGGCAGGGCGTCCGCCCCACCGAACCCCCATATGCGTGAGAGAGAGGAAGAGAGCGAGAGAGAGAACATTTGTGAGAGAGAATGAATCGATTACGAAAATTGGAATCATCGTCGGTGTGCGTCTCGCCCAGTTTATTTCAATTTCGATCCATCTGTGCTATCTCTCCCGCCCCCTCCTTCCCCTCCCGAGCCACGCCCCTTTCCATGGTCTAGCAGCCGACAGGGTTGGCAATCTCTCCGCCGCACACACCGTTAGTACAGTCGGATGCAATACTACCAACCATGCCGTGCTGCTCTGCACTTGGGATTGACAAGAGGGATAAAAAGAAAACAAAAGAAAAGGGTAGCGGGGGGGGGGGGGGGAGAGGCACGATGGTATCGCACGCCGGACCGGAAGTCACGTGATACTTCCAGCTCTTCCCCGAATGGACAGCGAGAAACGGAGGCGGCGGAAGTCCGAAGCAGAAGTAGCAAGTGCTTCCACAGGTCACACGAGTCACGTGGAATACATCTGTGCTAAATACAACAAGTAAAATCGAAAAAAAAAAAAAAAAAAAAAAAAAAAAAGATGTGCTCCGCAGCCGGCACCCCGCGCCTCCTCCTCCCTCTCCCTCACTCCACTGGGCGCGTGGCCACACCTCTCCGTCTAACCACACCTATGTTGTATACATATATATACACCTGTGCGGCCTGACGCGATGGGGAGCGCCTGCCGCCGCACACGACCATTACGCACATTTTATAGTCGTAAACAACTTTTCTTTTTATTTCTCGGGTCGTTAAAAAAACTAAATCGTACAGCCAGGTAGAGGAAACGCCTCTTTAGGCTAGGGGGTGAATTTTGATACCACATATTAGAGGGAATACGACTTCACAGAAGCGAAATCCCGCTAAATATTAATTGCTTTTTTTCCCCGGACAAACTACAAGTCAATTAAGACGCACGCGACGAAATATCGTTTTGCATTTGTAATCCACACACCCAATCGATCATCCTGAAAGTCGGTAAAATTTATGAAAATTTTGTTTCGTACGCGTAAAAAGGTGTGCCCTATGCCCTGGTTATCTTTTGCAAGGTGATTCCCACGGCATGTCCCCCCCCCCCCCCTCCTAATACTTCGTGCGTGCAAATGGCCCGGAAGGGAGCGCAAAATACTAGAGGAGACTCTAGCGGTATGAAAAATATATGTGTGTGTGTGCGCTGCTGCTGCTCACCGTGTCGCCGTCCGTCCACCGCCCCCAGTGGGTGGAGGGGGGGGGGGGGTCATTTTAATTAGCGAAACGCCCTCCCAACCCCTGCGGTCCGCACACGCGCGTGTATGTGTATGTGTGTGTGTGTGTTGCCTAGAAGTTGTAGGCCGAGTTGGAAGCTTTCAGTGGACGCTGCCCGCCCAGCCGTGTCTGCAGACCGCACCACTCTCACCCTCACCTGGGAGGGCCTCTGCACACCAAGCCCTACCTCATTGTCAGTCATGAGGCCGAGTCCACTCCCCCTCCGTCGTCGTGCGTGAGTGAGAGAGTAAGAGAAAGAGAGAGAGAGAGACCGAGTACAACAAAAAGGGAGCCCCATCGTAATCCCTCCCCAGCCCATCCACCGTCATCCAAACAGCAGCAGCAGCATTGATTTCCATCCCCTCCCACCCCCATCCCCCACGCAACTCTTTTTTTTCCGCGGAAAACTACCAACCCTAACGTCGACCGGCCTGCGTCATATTCGGCAGACATGCCACTTTACCCACTATTACTACCCTTGCCCACCCCCCATCCCCCAACAACCCCCGTCAATAAACAGGGCAGCTTTACGACACAATCACCCACAGTCTGTGTGTGTGTGGGTGTGGGTGTGTGTGTGTGTGTGTGGGTGTGTGTGTGTGTGTGTGTGTGTGTGTGTGTGGTGTGTGTGTTGGCCGCGAGCCGTCGATGCCCCGACCTACCGCAATGCGACTTGCCTCGACGCCCGCTCCGAGCTAGGGGCGTAGCCAGACTTCAGGGTTTCGGAGGGGGATATGCTGCGCTAACTAATTACCTATACATTCACGCGTTCCTTGTGCGGGTTGCCTACCCCAGTCGCCGGCTTCGGCTTCGCGCCCCTGCGCCAAGCAGGCGAGAGAGATAGAGACACAGGTCGACAGACTGCTATGACTCCGCGCCATCCTAGCGGCGCCTTGTAGAGCAGGTGTGTGTGTGTGTGTGTGTGTGTGTGTGTGTGTGTGTGTGTGTTTCAGGAAGGGGTACTTCCCACAGAGCAGCCCACCAACCCCTCTCCGAAGGCACAACAAGCCACTGTCGAGAACAAAACACACACGTACTCTGCAATCAACACAACCAACCGTACGGACGTCTCTCTCTCTCTCTCTCCCTCTCGTTATAATTAGCGTGCCGCGACCCCCGCGGCACGCTTCAAACCTTCGACCTAACCATCCGACGACACTCCACGCACGCCACCACGACGACCTCGGCAGCGAGAGCGATCCATCGAGTTCTATTTCGATCTCTCGCAGCCACACCTTGACCTACCCCACGGCTGCCAACACACCGACAAGGAGTCGCCACCGTCGTCATCAAAACGCACATTACGCTAATAACGAAAAGGGAGGAAGAAGAGGAGGAAGAGGAAGAGGAGGAGGAGGAGGAAGAAGCGGAGGAAGAAGCGGAGGAAGAAGGGGAGGAAGAAGGGGAGGAAGAAGGGGAGGAAGAAGGGGAGGAAGAAGGGGAGGAAGAAGGGGAGGAAGAAGGGGAGGAAGAAGGGGAGGAAGAAGGGGAGGAAGAAGGGGAGGAAGAAGGGGAGGAAGAAGGGGAGGAAGAAGGGGAGGAAGAAGCGGAGGAGGAAGGGGAGGAAGAAGAGGGGGAGGGCGTGGTCGAGCTCGGCGTGGGAGACGGACACAAACCCCTCCGTTGTTGTTGGTGTTGTGCAGGAGTTGAAGGAGCGGCCAGGCATGCCACACACTTATCAGATACGCGAGAAAATGAAAGGGCAGTGCGACGCCAGCCCCCCCCCCCAACACCTTCTCCATAACGGGACTACTGCCGGCAGCTCGCCTCGGAAGCAGACGACTCAGTGCAAAAAACGTGTAGAAAACCGGCTCCAACGCGAGCGATCGCATCAGCTGGAAGAATTCAAAATATCAAACTTGCCTAAAATTTTCGTAATATCTCTTTCCTCTTTTTTTTTTTGTTTTGGGGGGGGGGATCTCATGTGGCCAAATTCATCCATACTTCTTTTCCGCAGAGTCACACATTCAACGCAATATGTTTTGGTTCTCTCTTCCTCCCTTTCTGTCAGTGCTATCTCTTGCCGCCCTCCGTGTGAAACTATACTGCAGTGTAGGACTGCTTTGTGGGAAGAGAGGCGGCCGTGCGTCAGGCAGAGATGGCTGCAGGCCGCAGCACCGCCCCCCTCCCTGGCGTCTGCTTTCGCACAGCTGTTTTCCATGACGCCCCTGGCAGAGACGGGCGTCACGGTTAGATCCGCGTGCCATTCATTATCCCTGTCCATTTCCGAGTTTTTTTTTTAAATTTTGTAATTTAAGTTTTTTGCCACTTTTCGAACACACATGGAACCTTTATTGTGGGAAGGAGCCAGTGACCAACGAGGACGATATTTGAAACCCACCGTTGGCAGCGCCCGCTCCCTGGCGTCTGATGTAGCACAACTGTTTTCCGTGGCGCCCCTGGCACAGAAGGCCACCCCGGTTAGATCCGTGTGCAGGTTAGGTTAGCAACTGCTTTCCTGTTCGCTCCGATAGCTGCCTACTGATGCACGCTCACGCAAACTCCAACAACGCCCCCTCCCCCTTGTGCTTCCCCCAACCTTGAGACGGGGAAGTACTAACCATACCAGCTAGGGGGCAGACGGCCGAGTTGGCGGGACCCCGTCTCAGCCCGGCGGCGGCGAGGGTGTGAGGCGGCGAACAGCCCAAGTTCTGATGGCCTGGCCTGGTCTACCGCTCTTCAACCAAATCCGCACGCGATCTCAGAAAACATTCTCCCTCCAAAACCCTCTCATTCTTCCGATTTTGTTCTTTCACGGCCACTTTCTTCTTTCCCTCTGATTTTGCAAATTTTGGCACGTGAAGTTAAATTCAAAATCAAAAACACTTGACAAGTGGTGTATTTCTGTACGGGTCGGTTGGTACGCATGGTCCGCCGCCCTACCGCCCGTGGACCTGTTCACGAGCTCGACCGCCTCGGTGGCGCCGACGAGCGTCCGGACCCGAGTCAGAGGACAAAGGGGGTCAACGAGCCTCGAGAGGGATCGGGGGGCGCTATTGGCAGCTCAGCAGCATTGACTGCGAATACCACCTCAGTGCTACCAACCGTGCGCGCAGTCAGCACGCGGTTTTCCGCGCCGAATCCCAAACCGACCTCACGAAAGGGGGAAATATGGGGGGGAGAGAGAGAGAGAGAGAGAGAGAGAGAGAGAGAGAGAGAGAGAGAGAGAGAGAGAGAGAGAGAGAGAGAGAGAGAGAGAGAGAGAGAGAGAGAGAGAGAGAGAGAGAGAGAGAGAGAGAGAGAGAGAGAGAGAGAGAGAGAGTCACGCACCAGCCGAAAGAGCAGCAGCAAGCTCGGCGAGGGGAAAAGAAAAAACAAAATAATCACGATAAATAAAATGAAGAATATACTTTTTCCGAACAGTGCTGCCTCCTCACGTATACGTGGTACGTGACCCCGACGGCGAGATATCGATAATCGATCAACAAGATGGTCGGCAGGAGAGGCAGGGCGCGCTCTCGCTTCCCAGAAATCACTCACCTGAAACACAAGGGGGGGGGGGGGGGCGAGGCTCCGCGGCGCGCGGCGATATGGCTTCCAAACGATGCGACACTCTGGCACCAGAGACATGACGGTTCCAAATTTTTCTCTCATGGCATCCCTAAGACTCCCTCCTCCTCCTCCTCCTCCTCCTCCGTGACCCGCACAGCCGGCCACAGTCTCTCTCATACATAGGGCCCACATAAATCAGACTACGATCAATGAACAATGCCACACGACGCCGGCGGGGCCTGCTGCTGCCCCCGGCCGCCCCCAGCTGCCCCTGGCCGCCCCCGGCCAGCCTCCAGAGATAGCGGACCGCTAGTTAACCGAACCAGACCACAAACACCGAGAGGAGCGACACATACTCAGCCGCAAAGGAAAACCAAAGACTTGGTCTTGTGCATATCGCCGCGCTATGCTGCTTGCAGGGGGTGGGGGCGGGGCGGGGCACGGGCTGCTAAACCCCCCGAATTTATCACCTAATTAACTGCAGCTCAGAGCTCCTTTCATAACTCCATTAGCGTTGGATGACCCCTCCCTCTCCCCTCCCGGACTCGTTCCTTATTGCAGGCCATTCCGATTCGGGATCGCGCGCGCCGGGCGCGGCGCCGTCGGGTTCCGCAGCAGCAGCAGCAGCAGCAGCAGCAGCAGCAGCAGCAGCAGCAGCGCGCAAATATTCAAACGCCAAAGCTCGAATGCCGGCACCCGAGTTACGTCGGTCCTGACCGCTGCTTCTGCCGCCGCTGCTGCTGCTGCTGCTGCTGCTGCTGCTGCTGCTGCTGCTGCCGCCGCCGCCGCCGCCCGCCTTGCATACCGGAGACCTCATTACCAAACAGACGACACGTTTTTCGCGCCAAACTGGCGGCATACGCCTACCAACGCCTACTCACTATGCAGCTTGAGCAGCAGCAACGCCGAGGCAGCTAAAAAATCCACACCCGTTTGTGTTTTTATTTTAATTGTTCTTCTCGGTATAATCTGTTTAACTCTTTTACTGAACTTCTGATTTGATTTTTATTTTTACAGGGGGGCACCAAGAAACTGTGGTGGGAGATTGATAACAGCGAGGGTGCCTCCAGAACACGCCCCTGTGTAGTAGTACACCATGTCCGTACGACTGTCAGTACCGATCACGGCAATCACTCCAATCCGTCTGTCCATAGTCATTCGTTCATTCATTCCAATGTCCTCTCCCGCGGAGGGGGAGGGGGGGGGGTCAGTGTAAGCGCCCCCGTGTGCCCCTGCCCGAACCCCTCTCCCCTCCAATGCTGGGTATGCGGTAGGGTGTCACGACCCTACATATAGGCCTTGTGGGTCCTCTCCCGCTGACGAGCTGTCAAGGACAGACCCTACAGGAGGGCGGCGCGGAGCACACCGCAAAGGGCTCGTAGTCCCCACCCCCCCTTCCCTTCCCCCCCTCTCCCAAAGCGAAGGGCCGATAGAGAGAGAGAAGAGGTAGGGCAGGCAGGCCGTGTGACAGTTTGGTCGTGAGGTTCGTAAAACAGCAGTAAACTACCCCATCCCTGCCCTTTTCCCTCTACACCCCCCCCCCTCCCTCCTCCTTCTACTCTCTCTCTCTCTCTCTCCTTTTCCTCGCTCTCTTCATCATTACGGAGAGAGGCCAAATAAATATTTTACGATACAACGAGGAGGCCGCCATATCGACTGCGCGCATACACACACACACCCACAAACACAAACGTTCGACGTCCAAAATCCACGCAACTTGTGCTAACGGGCCTTCAAGTATACGACACCTGCCGGAGAAAAACAAAAATATAAAAGCGATACATACGAGAAGGCCTCGGAGATGTGCGAGAAGGATGACTGCTCCAGACACCGCATGTAATGTCTAGCGGTCCAAGGATAACGGGAATGAGGAGGGAGTTGGGGGGGGGGGGGGGGGAAGGACACGCAGAGGCCCCCGTCAGGGGCTGCACGTCCGCGTCGACGAGGAGGGTAGTCCGCGACAGGCAGGCGCCTGGCAACCCGTCGCGTGAGCTCCCTGTCCACCGCCACCACCCCAGGGGAGGGAGCTCTGGTAGCGACGATAGGCGTGTACAACCACCACCGACGGGTGGCGCCTATAAACCACCCCCTGGCGCCACCCGGCAGGGGAAGTGAAGTGAAAGCAGCCCCCTCCGCTCCACCCCTGACGCACCGGACAGTCTCAACGCGTGATCAAACAGAATAAAAACGCCCCAAGGTTGCCTTTTATTACATCTGCGGAAGGCCATTGCGTCCTTGCTCCCCCCCCCCCTCTACCCCCACTGGACACTGTCGAGAGAGAGGGAGAGCGAGAGAGGGCGAGCGAGAGACAGGGAGCGACGGAGCCGGCAGGATAAGACGGCGCAGCGCGCGGCGCGTGCGAATGGGCGCTCCGTCGTACACAGGGTGTTCCACAAGTTCGACGAGCCCTTTCCCCGACCGTAAAACACCCCCTCGGGCGGCCCTCCTGCGTGATCGCCGTTGAGGGGCTCCCGGTACACGTAGTTGTAGGAGTAGCAGTGTTAGCGGCGGCAATATCCTATAACGTCTGCGAAAGGGGAAAGGCGCAGGATACAGCAACGGGGCATCTCTGCACCGTACGACCTCCGACGGGGAGGTGCGCAGGACAGCCACGGGGCATCTCTGCACCGTACGACCTCCGACGGGGAGGTGCGCAGGACAGCCACGGGGCATCTCTGCACCGTACGACCTCCGACGGGGAGGTGCGCAGGACAGCCACGGGGCATCTCTGCACCGTACGACCTCCGACGGGGAGGTGCGCAGGACAGCCACGGGGCATCTCTGCACCGTACGACCTCCGACGGGGAGGTGCGCAGGACAGCCACGGGGCATCTCTGCACCGTACGACCTCCGACGGGGAGGTGCGCAGGACAGCCACGGGGCATCTCTGCACCGTACGACCTCCGACGGGGAGGTGCGCAGGACAGCCACGGGGCATCTCTGCACCGTACGACCTCCGACGGGGAGGTGCGCAGGACAGCCACGGGGCATCTCTGCACCGTACGACCTCCGACGGGGAGGTGCGCACGGGGCATCTCTGCCACGACCTCCGACGGGGCATCAGCCACGGGGCATCTGCACCGTACGACCTCCGACGGGGAGGTGCGCAGGACAGCCACGGGGCATCTCTGCACCGTACGACCTCCGACGGGGAGGTGCGCAGGACAGCCACGGGGCATCTCTGCACCGTACGACCTCCGACGGGGAGGTGCGCAGGACAGCCACGGGGCATCTCTGCACCGTACGACCTCCGACGGGGAGGTGCGCAGGACAGCCACGGGGCATCTCTGCACCGTACGACCTCCGACGGGGAGGTGCGCAGGACAGCCACGGGGCATCTCTGCACCGTACGACCTCCGACGGGGAGGTGCGCAGGACAGCCACGGGGCATCTCTGCACCGAACGACCTCCGACGGGGAGGTGCGAAGGACATCCTCGGCCATCAATATACAGACGACGGCTTAACTACGGGACGAGAACCGCACCCACCTCCATTCCATCCACGGCGACGGAGACTCAAATCGATGCGCCATTTCCGCCGGCGCTCTCCATTCGCCTCGGCCTCTGTCAGCGCGGCGCGGGGGCAGGCAGGGCGTCGTCGGGGACACGGATTACCCCTCTCCCTCTCACCGTCCCTCTTCCTCTATCCTCCCCCGGTCGGCAGGCAGGCACCGGTTCCGCCGACGAAGACGACGACGACGTCGTCGCCACCGATTCCCGCGCCGCTGTAATCCAATTGGCCGCGCGTACAGAGACTGCGGCCTGCGGGCCTAATGGGCATCCCGCAACGACTCATCAGGGCCAGCCAGCCGCAGGGCCACGGCACGGCCACGGCACGGCCACGGCACGGCCACGGCAGGGCCACGGCAGGGCCACGGCAGGGCCACGGCAGGGCCACGGCAGGGCCACGGCAGGGCCACGGCAGGGCCACGGCAGGGCCACGGCAGGGCCACGGCAGGGCCACGGCAGGGCCACGGCAGGGCCACGGCAGGGCCACGGCAGGGCCACGGCAGGGCCACGGCAGGGCCACGGCAGGGCCACGGCAGGGCCACGGCAGGGCCACGGCAGGGCCACGGCAGGGCCACGGCAGGGCCACGGCAGGGCCACGGCAGGGCCACGGCAGGGCCACGGCACGGCCACGGCACGGCCACGGCACGGCCACGGCACGGCCACGGCACGGCCACGGCACGGCCACGGCACGGCCACGGCACGGCCACGGCAGGGCCTGCACCGGGACCAGGCCGCGGACCGCCCCGGTCCCCAGCGGGGGACTGCCCGGGGCCGCCATGGGCCGCCGGCCGGATAGATGGGCTGCCAAGACCTAACTGCAGCCGGCGTGAGGCAGTGACCGACACGCGGCCTGGTCTGCTCAACCGAGAGGGGACGGTCCCGGAGCAGGGCGCCCGACGACAACGACGACACCCCCGACGTGAGGCCGCCGTCGACAACGGCACACCCATAACATGACCCTGGCCGAGGCATGTGCGAGAGGCCCGGGCCCCGACCCCCAATGTCTGCATTGCGTGTGAACGCCGTGTTTACAAGAGCTGGCCACGCATTCCATCGCACACAGCAGCAGCAGCAGCAGCAGCAGCAGCAGCGCCGTGTCCACTGCCGCTTATCTGCTCAAGGACTCCAAGGCGCATCAGAAGAAGACGAGGAAGGGGGCGGGGGGAGCGGCTGTCCAGACGGCGTCAGCAGGCAGCCGGCCGCCGGCCACCACCACCACCACCTCGCCGGGCTCCTCTTCATCGACGGGGCGTTCTCGCAATGCGTCGTACGTTACGCGGCGCGGGCACGGGACACCACACCAGTGGCCGGCGGCAGACATTCCGGAAAACAGACATGCAGAGCCAACTGCCCCCCCCCCCCCCCCCACGTGGGGCCGTGCCGCACACGTGCCGCGCACGCCTTGTTGACGGACGCCACACGAGTTTTGGAGGAGACGCCACCGACCGCGCGGAGGCCGAAAATAAAACGCCCGCGCGAAACGCTGCGTGTCCACGGGCACGCCGGCGGGTCGTCTCCAGAGCCACCCCTCCCCTCCCCGCCCCCGCGGCCCGGCGCCAGCCCCCGCCTCTCCCAGATCCGTCGTCCGATACCCCCCCCCCCCCCCCCCCCACGCCCCTCCAATCTCAATTACAGACGCCCAGCAGCTGACTCATCGGCAGCGAGGCACGCGAGGGAGCGAGACGGACGATGGTAATAGTAATTCGAGCAAGAGCGAAAGAGAAAGGACCCGCGGCTGTGGTGGTGGTGGTCGTGTACTCTGAGGGCTCACTCCCTCAACGGGGGGCCATCGCAGCGTCACTGGGCGGCGGACAGGACGCCATGCCGGCACGAGAGAGCGAGAGGGAGCGAGAGAGCGAGAGAGAGAGAGAGAGAGAGAGAGAGAGAGAGAGAGAGAGAGAGAGCGAGAGAGAGAGAGAGAGAGAGAGAGAGAGCGAGAGAGAGAGAGAGAGAGAGAGAGAGAGAGAGAGAGAGAGAGAGAGCGAGAGAGAGAGAGAGAGAGAGAGAGAGAGAGAGAGAGAGAGAGAGAGAGAGAGAGAGAGAGAGAGAGCGAGAGAGAGAGAGAGAGAGAGAGAGAGAGAGAGAGAGAGAGAGAGAGAGAGAGAGAGAGAGAGAGAGAGAGAGAGAGCGAGAGAGAGAGAGCGAGAGAGAGCGAGAGAGAGAGAGAGAGCGAGAGAGAGAGAGCGAGAGAGAGAGAGCGAGAGAGAGAGAGAGCGAGAGAGAGAGCGAGAGAGAGAGAGAGAGAGAGAGCGAGAGAGAGAGAGAAAAGCGAGAGAGAGAGGGAGAGGAGAGGACCCCGTCAAACACCCCGTGGCCCCCCAGACTGGCGGCATCCTGACCCTGACCGCAAGAGGGCGCGCCGCGGAGAGCCCCGCTGGTGCACCCGCACCGAAGGCCTCCTGCTGCCTGACGGGCTGCCGTGGCCCCACACCACACCGTCCCGTACCCGTCCCGTGCCGCGCCCTTGACCCGCTGCTGCTCAGCACCAAGACGCCCGCCTGTGCGCCGCCGCTCCACTCGACCGAGATGATATGATGCATTCTCGGAGATGTTTCCCAGCCGCAGCAGCAGCAGCAGCACAGCACAGCCCCCCTTCATGACGGCGCGGTGATGGTGGTAGTAGTAGTAAGTCCAGCGGGCGTTACTGCCCCCCCCCCCCCGCACACACACAACAGGCCATCATTGCCCTGCTGCTCTGACCGGACGGGACGGACGGCCGTCGAGGAGAAAACACCGTCCACATTCCAAGACGGCGGCATCGGCATCAACGCACAGCGCGGGTTCAAGTACCGCCCGCCGCCGCCGAATCGCCTCTTCCGGGGTTTCAGCGGGGCATGGATGCCGTACGGCGGCCGCAACCGCAGCGTAGACCGCGAAGTGACCGGAGCCGGGCAGCGGGGGCGGCAGAGGACTCTGACCGCAGCGAGTGACCGCCAGAGTGCAACAAGTGCCGGCGGGCCCGAGTAGTGGCCCCCGCTGCCCCCCGCCGACGGCCACCACGACGCCTCTCCCCCCCCCCCCCCCCCACGAGTGCCCCCTGCGCGGGGGGTCGTAGATGTGAGAAAGAAGAGGCGGGGCGCCGTGGCCGTCACGGACTGCCGCCGCCGCGCTCACGGTCCGGAGGGACCCCAGGAACGGGGCCCCGGCCGACGGGGGACGACGGGGGCGTCCCGAAAAACCAACGGAACCCCGCGAGGGGCCGTTCGTTACCCGTGACCACCGCGCCGGCGGCCGCCCCGTCACCTCGGCAGCAGCGCACAGCGCACGCGCTGTACTAGGAGTCGGCGGCACAGTCACCCGTGTTCACAGTCCCGCCTCGCAGCTCGCCTCGATGCGGCTCATTACCCAGGACACCGGCCCCGGCCGAGTCCCCGAGGCCCCCGCCGTGCGTCGCGTCGCCGCTTCGTTTGTTCGCTCGTTGCGTAAGCAGGCAGAGGCGCACAGGTAAGCATAGGGGACAGGAAAGCAATCACCGGCTCTAGCAGTGCAGCGCAGCGTGGAGACGGGGGAGGGCAGCGGGGGCGGGGCACGCGGCCGAGGACGCCGTCGACGGCGAGGAGTACGAGAGGGGACGCCGTCGACGGCGACGAGTACGAGAGGGGACGCCGTCGACGGCGACGAGTACGAGAGGGGACGCCGTCGACGGCGACGAGTACGAGAGGGGACGCCGTCGACGGCGACGAGTACGAGAGGGGACGCCGTCGACGGCGACGAGTACAAGAGGGACGCCGTCGACGGCCCGCAGTGACAAGAGGACGAGCCCGGCCGGCCAAGAGGCCGCCATAGCTGCTCCCGCACTGCTTGGCGGAGGTAATGACGCCCCCATTTCCTGGCTAATGCCCATAATGAGCGCGCGTCCTAGAGTCCCTCCGTCCGCCCGCGCCCAGCACCGCGGCACCCAATCACCGCCACACGGCAAACGCCATGAGAAATCCCGCGGGCCTTTGGGAGAGTGCAACCAGCGCCACACATACGTTCACGCGGCGACGACATTCAGAGGGAAAGACAAAGAACACACGGTCCGCTGCGCTCGCCGCACACGGGGAGAGAGAGAGGAAGGGAGAGGGAGGGGTGAAAGGGAGAGAGGGAGGGAGAGGGAGGGGTGAAAGGGAGAGAGGAAGGGAGAGGGAGGGGTGAAAGGGAGAGAGGGAGGGAGAGGGAGGGGTGAAAGGGAGAGAGGGAGGGAGACACCGTCAGCGCGAGCCGCACCGTTCGCTATCGACCGAGGCCGTGCCGGAGCCGTTCCCGGAGCTGCCGAGCCCGCCTGCGCTGGCTGGACCACCGCGGCGGCGGCAGCAGCAGCAGCAGTGGCGGCGGCACGCATCTCCGCCCGGAGCAGGTCCCCCGGCCGCCGCCGCCACTGCCGCTGCTGCACCGACCAGGGGCGATGACACTTGGGTGCAACGGACGGCCAACAAGGGGGCGGAACCAGCGCGGCAGCGGCGGGCGCGGGGGGTGGCGGAGGCAGCGGCCAGGGGCGTAGCGGCGGCAGCAAGGCCCCCGTCAACCAAAGGGCGTGGTCGCCGGCCAACAAATCCCTCCCCCCCCCCCCCCCCCCCGCTGTACCCTAGGCGCCGGAGAGCGCGCGCGGGAGAGAGACAATGGCTCCGACTTTACACATGGCAGCCGCAGAATCAGCAGCGGCAAAAACGGAAAGATGGAAAATGGTCGCCTCCAGACCGATTTGAACCCGAGACCGCCTCCCGCATACCGGCACGCGCTGCCCTTAGGGTCCACTCCAGCACAGCCGGCGGGCGGGGCTGGGCGGGGCGGGGCGGGGAGCTTGACCGGAAACGTCGGAACGCAGCTCCGCGCCACTCCGCGCACCCAGGCAGGAAGCTAGGCTCGATTCGTATGCAAGAGAGGTCAAGACCGAAGAAAAAGGTGGGGAAGGGGGGGGGGGGGGTAGGAAGAGACGGAAAGGTTGGGGAGGGGGGGAGTGCCATGCAGCTCACGGACAACGACCCGCATTCAGAAGCAATGGCGGCAGAACCACCGCGTCATTTAGGCCCCTCTCCGCGCGCGAAACGACAGACGGACGGACAGACAGACAGACGTCTGTGGCCACCGTTGTCCTCGGAGGGCTCGTCTCGAGGAGCGAATCACTCGCGAAATCATGTGTACAAAATTCTAGAAATTTTTAAAAACAAATTGAAAAACAAAATCGAATTTAAAGTTGGACTTGGATTTCATGCTGAAAAATAGCACCTACATAAGCTGAAATAGATAGAAAAGCAATAAAATTCTAAAATTAACGATAACCACGGGGTGCAGTCCCACGAAATCCTGAAATCTGTGTACATAGTTTAAACGAGTGGTTGCCCCCTCGGCTCGTCTGCATCTGCAGCGCGCGGGAGGAGACTTCGCCGGCCAAATATATATAAGACGTGTAATCTGCACAAAAAACCGCCAATACAGCCAATCTGCTTGCACTTGCGACTTACAACTCAACGTTTTTCGAGCGCAGCGCGGCTTCTTCTCCTCCTCTCCTCGTTCTCACTCTCATGCGGCTGATACCGCAGGGATTTAAAAAAAAAAAAAAAAAAAAAAACACTGTACGCGGCAGACATTCGACTCATTCATCAGCGAAAACACACCACAACGCTCAAATAAAGCAAGTTCCATCAGCAAAGGGTGGATTTTCTGCTTCGCGAGCGTGCGTGCGCGTGAGTGAGTGCGCGCGCCAAACGGCCGAACGCACACACTGTAAAACTTTTGCATATTTACATGACGTGCTCACACTCTACTGCGGGCTCCGCCTCCTCCGCCTCCTCCCCCGCACTCCCCTGCCCCGGGGCCCCAAAAAGGGCGGCGCCGGCGAGCGGCGGCGCGTTCGCCCTCCAAAACGGTAGATTTATTAAACACCAGCCCCCCCCCCCCCCCCCGGGTCTGTCCATGCTGAAATACACGGGCCCAACCAGACGCGCGCACGCATACACACACAGACAGAAGAGCCCCGGCTCAAAAATTTTTACGACCACCGCCGCCAATTTTATACTTGAGCGGGAGGAGGAAGAGGAGGAGAAGCAGGAGAGGTATGGAGAAGGGTAGGAGCGGCAGGGCAGCCAGAGAGCGAGAATACATTTGGGACCCCCCCCCCCCCGCTCTCCTGGATTGGAGCGAAGGGCCGCCATCAGTCGACATGTGCTGCGTATGAAGGGAAGAGGCGCACACACATGTATGCATGAGGAATAAAGAGTGAAAAAATAAAAATACTACCGAAAAGAAAAAAATGAAACGCAAAGAGTCGCGCCTCGTCTCCGCGCGGTTGACGCCAGCGGTAGTGGTGGAAGGGTAAAAGTGATGGGGCCGAAGGAAGGGGGGGGGGGGAGTTCACACCACAAACCAGACTAGGCACCCTCGCCGCGTCCAAGACAAAATACAAAATTAAATGCATAGGAATGGACACTTAAAGTTGAAGTTTGACGCGCCCTTCTAACAAAGCTAAAACCTCGGCACATTTGTACGCATTCTCTTTCTGAATGGCGAAACCAGTCATCCACGACATCAAGAACAGCAACGCGATTTTGAAGAGACAAGGTGGCGACTCTGTCGCGAGTCGAATGGCGTGACACTCGAAACGCTCGCTTCTCTTCCGAGGTGTTGTTGGCTGTTGACTGTTTTTTGTTTCGGGTTCCAAGCGCACCTCCAGCTCACGGTAGTCGGTCGAGCCAAACCATTCCGTGGTGTGCGCTCCGATCAGTATACCAGAAAAAAAAAACCTCGGAAATGCCGTGGTGGTGTAGCATTGTGAAACAGCCCTTACAGCGCTGCCCTGTGGCCCCTACAGGGTCCGAACCGAACTCCCGTATCAGGAGCACGCCCGGCGCTTACTACCCGCACACTTAGGCAAGGCTCTCCTGGCACTACTACTATCTCCATCTCGTTCCCTATGCTGCTGCCATTCGCGAATAGAGATCCGCGCAACTGCAGCACACCCACTAAATTGCGAGAGCGCCCGAGGCGCGCATAAGAAAAGGAAAAATGGCGACCTCAAAACTACCTGCTTTGGAGCGGTCATCGAGACCAAATTACAGTCTCCATGATATTTCATCACCGCAGGCAGATCTCCGACCTTTGCTAGGCCACTCTGGTGGCAACAAGGCACAGCAAACTAAATTGAGAACAAGAAAAAAATACACATCGAGAAACGTATGTAAATGTTTCAATACACTCAAATCGTCCAGCATCCTGATCCTATGATTTATGGAGCATTCCCTGCACAGACAGGAGGGGGAGGGGGAATAATGAATGAATGATCCAAAAGCAGATTAACGACCCCATTTATTTACGACCAGCTCTCTCTCTCTCTCCCCCCCCCCCCCCCCGTTTTCCACAGAAACCTTTTCCGCTCACTTCCTGGGACCATAACTGCCATCGATAAAGACTCCTCCGAAAGCCCTGGGCTCACAGTGCATACTAAAGCGAATAATAATAATATCAGCGAAGGCACTGGCGCTGTCAACGGGCCCTTATAATTTTTCTTTCATTTTCACATGCGAAAGCGTTGTGCGAGAACGAGGCCGTGAAAAAGAGGGGGGGGGGGGGGGGGGGGCTGATAGAGAAGTCCGATAGACAAGGGGCTGGAAGAAGCGAGTGAGAGGGAGACGATAGTTACGTTAGCACTGCCCTCCTATCTGTACCACACTAAACGCACTTCAACCTCCCCCTCCTCCCACCAGCAGCGACCTCCCCCAACGTTGTTGTGGCGCACACCTAACGGGGACGACCAAACGCCAAAAATAAGACGAGATAAAAATATTTTTAACGATGGGAACGACAATAACCTCGTGTGTGTGTGTGTGTGCGCGTGTGTGTGTGTGTGTGTGTGTGTGTGTGTGTGTGTGTGCGTGTGTGCGTGTGTGTGTGCGTGTGTGTGTGTGTGCGTGTGTGCGTGTGTGTCGGCAGGTACGAGAGAGAGATGCTAGTGGGCCAAGGGCTGTGCGCCCTGCTGGTTCGTTTATAGGGAAGGGATGGGCCGTCGTAAACCGAACGGGTTAAAAGCAGTACCAGGCTCCGCAGGCAGCACACACCGTTAAGACTCGAACGTGTTTTTGCTCCGACCTCCTTGCCTGCAAAAAGAGGAATCGCAAAAAAAAAAGGGAAGAAAAAAAAAGAAAAAAAAAACTCAAACTGAAAACTTTAACTTAAAACTTTAAAACTTTGAAATGCTTGTTAAAATTCAGCGAGTATGCTGCCTTAAAAAAGAGAAGTCACGATACGAGCATCTCGAAAACTAGCGATTCCACACAGGATTTTGTGACCGTATCTTAGACTCTGTGCCATGCGCCAGGATTTGGCACGAATATGGGGGAAGTTAGGGTCTCGAAACCTGCTAAGGCTCGGCGCGACGATCCCGACTCGGCGTGGACCCGGTGCGGCGTCTGTCCAGGGCCACGTTAGCGCGCCTCCTAACGGTACAGAGGGGGCGGGGCACCCGGAGGGGTCCAGCGGGGCGGCCCGCACGACACCGCCCAGCTGACAAAAAGAGGTAAGAAAGGGCCGACCACCACCAACAACAACAACAAAACCCCTCAACGCTCTTGTTGATGTTGCATCTGCCGTCCGCTAGGTAGCAGCACTATGGCGCAGAGGTCGTTTTGCACCTCCTGCGATGCAACACACAATGCACATCAAGCACACAATACGTACCCTCCGAACACGCGTGCATGCAGTTCGTAACATTAGGAGCACGTACACTGTGCATCCGCTACCTCACATTTACAAGAATTATTAAGTTTATGAAATTCGTGCTTCATTTTTCTAGTGGGATGAGAATTTTTCACCTTTGACGGGCTCAACGCCGCCGGCAGCAAGCACACACACACAGAGGTTCAAGTCAACACAAACACACCGAGTGCTTCTGTTTTTTATTCTGCGTCCACCTCTCCCTCTCCCCCTCTCCCTCTCTCTCTCTCTCTCTCTCTCTCTCTCTCTCTCTCTCTCTCTCTCTCTCTCTCTCTCTCTCTCTCGCCCTGGATTCAATGAGCAGCTTGTGAGAACGCATTAGAGCAGCATTCGGGGAGGGAGAGAGAGAGGAGCATACCTCGAACAGTTAGCGCCACAGCGCTAAACACCGTCCATGACCCTCCCCTGTGGCTTCCCATGAGCACCAGCCAGGCCTTCCACAATGCAGTTCCTTCAAACTTTCAAAACGTAACCAATTTTTTTAAAAAGAACTAGACAGTTTTGCCTCATTCTTATGACCTAACAACTCCTCTGCTGTATCATTGTTGTCTAAGGTTCAGAATTACCGGTACAAAAAACCCAGATGCTGTGCTGCTTCCAACTGAAACGTTCCGAATAGAGGTTTCCAATCAGAATTGGAAACGGAAGTTGAGGAACAAAAAAACACTTCCAGAACGAAAAATCTCGAAGTCATGTATGAGAAACTCGAACGGCGTTTGAGTAAATTCAGAGGTTATTTCCCACATTTGACCAGGCCTTTGTGCATCAATATTTCTCATACCGCCCTCGAGTTTCCATTCTGGAAGAATTCTTGTTCTTGTACTTCCGCTGTCGAGCCTCGTTGGAAGTGCCTATTCCAGTCTGGTGCTGTGCGTTATCGAAATGCTGAGGCCCGCACGCAGTCCAAGGTGTGACAAGAAGGAGGCCATCGCAACAACTGCGCAAGTCGGACACAAAGGCTGCGACCTAAATGGGGCGCAGGGCGCCGTCAGTCTGTATCGTGGCCGGATGCGTCATTGGCTGGGCCGGCCGGCCAATCAGGACCATCGTAACTAGAGCGCGCGCAAGCCTTTTGCGGACAAGAGATATAGGGCTTAGCAGCTGAAGGAATCGCTGTTGAAGGAAAATTGACAGAATAAGGAAGAACCGTCGGGAACCACGGGGGCGGCGTGTGGATAGTATACCTTATAATTGCTTCTCTCGCACACTCACACATCCGCGGCGAAATCAGCACTTACCACCTGAAACAAGAGAAGGAGAAAGTATAAGTACATGAGGGCGGTGGAGCGCGGCGCGCGCGCGAGAGAGGGAACCAAGAAGCCTTGTGTGGCGCGAAATTGTGCAAAAAGACCTGAGCTCCATAAAAGAGCCTAGAATTGGACACATGTCTATACGCAAGCCCCATGTTAATTATGGCAGAGGCGCGAGGTGTGGGCGCCGACAGTCAGCAAGTCGTTTCCACGAAGGCCCGCAATGCCGCGCGCAAACCAAACGGCCGAACAAGGATAGCAATCGTACAACGACGCCAAGTTGGATGTGTGTGTGTGTGTGTGTGTGTGTGTGTGTGTGTGTGTGTGAGAGACCAAACGGCCGAACAAGGATAGCAATCGTACAACGACGCCAAGTTGGATGTGTGTGTGTGTGTGTGTGTGAGAGAGAGAGAGAGAGAGAGAGAGAGAGAGAGAGAGAGAGAGAGAGAGAGAGAGAGAGAGAGAGAGAGAGAGAGAGAGAGAGAGAGAGAGAGAGAGAGAGAGAGAGAGAGAGAGAGAGAGAGAGAGAGAGAGAGAGCACCATCTCGATAGCGCACACGGCCGGTACAGACCCCACTGTAGATTGGGGCTTGTCCCTAGGCATAAGTCAGCCAGGTCTCTTCCCATCGGCTCCTTAGATGCCTCAGCCAAAAAAGAATTTTCCCGCGGGTCAGGCGAAATTCCAGTGTGAAACAACAACGTGAGCAGTGAAACTCGATGGAGAAAAGCCCCCGCTGGAGACAGACGTGGCAGAGGCTCACTCCAGCGGAACAGAGCAGACCACATACGGAGCGCAATCCGTCCCCATCAGCAGAGCACCAAGGGCCTTCAAACCTTTCCAGAGTCTAATCCACCTCGCCACTCAGCGAGGTAGAGCAGTCATTTAGAGACTTGGTGTCGTGAAACAAGGACAGAGAGTCTTTGTGGACGTCGCCTACTTTTCTACATTCAAACTCTTCAAGAAGTCCAGTGGTTCGGAAATGGTCAAT
>CM076256.1:6976779-7006779 GCA_038380765.1 Odontothrips loti | reverse complement strand
AGAAGTCAGTCGCCATGTACGGGCGGGGCTCGCTTGTCGCAGGTCAGGGCGGAGCACACACGCGACGGGTCGGCGCGAGGCTAGGACAAGAGGACCGGCAGGAGGCTAGCCTAGACCGGTCCGTCCACCTACGGCCGGGTCTAGGCTGGGTCGTTACATACAAACGGACACGTGAACGGTCAAGGGAGTCCTAAGCGGAAACGGACACGACACCCGCCCCCCTATCCCCTCCCATCCCCTTAAAAAAAAAATGAGAAAATAGATCACTCGTAAGTTTTACTTCAGCGAGTTCTCAACTTTGGGTGGCGATCGAGAAACGCAAACGCTTTGGCGTGGAGGAAAACGTTGCACACAAAGTGAACTAACGTCTCCTCAAGGTGTAATGAACACAAACCAGGGCATACACCCACCAAGCGTGTCCCTATTATAACCGGCGGACTACGAAACCCTCTCAACAGTATATAATATACCTCGAGCGATGTACATGACTTGCTCTCCCCCCTCCATTCTCCTCTGCCTCTCTCTACCGCTCTCTTCCCTTCTCTCTTTTTTCCGGAGCGAAGAGCATTCCATCAACGTCTTCGCCCAGTTCACCGCCGACTAAAGCCACGCTTGCTTCGCCCTGTAATTAACATTGACACTCATGCGTACTACACTGTCGGGAAAAATAATCACGAAATCTTTTAAAATATTTTTATATATTGCGGAAAAAATAAGTTTCAAACGATGAAAAATACTACCCATGTGTGTTGCCCTGTAATCAATCACAGTTGTCACTCCAAAGAATTTAGGAAGCTCAGCTCCCCCTGCTGTCACTTGTGACAGGTGTGGATTTTTTTTTTCTCAGGTGTACGTACAGCGGGTGCGGGTTTCAAGGGATATGGCCCGGGTCGTTAATATGCCGAGTGCACAACGACGAGACGGGCAGACATTTTGGGCACCTTAATACGTCACCTCTTACCTCCACCCACACATGCTAATGACCGACATTACACACACACACACACACACGGCGGGTACACAGCGAGGAGCATAAATATAAAGCTTCTAGAGTCACTCGGAAGTTGTAATCATAATCCTCTCCTTAAAAAGAGCGCGGAGTAATCGCACGTCTGCCGAGCTAAACTAGCAATTCATAATAAGGGTGTTCTTTTTAATGGCTGGCGACGATGTGCATCGCTTCGTGCAACTGGTGGCCTCCAGTGGCCTCTGAGGCGCGCCCAGCCATAGTGCCCCTCAGTGAAGGGCCCTCGGCCTCGGCCCTCCACTCTGCTTTGGGCCCCACCCTTAGTTAAACAACCCTTCTGACGAGCACTTCAAACCCCACCCCTTTTCAAAAATAATATTCTAGAATGAGCGAGAAGATCATTATTGCCCTGGAGACCTAACTGCGCGTGTGTGTGTGTACAACCGGTGAAAGCAGCTGCTCAATTGGGTGCCAGTTGAAATGCTCGAGACACACCGAAAGATTCCTCTCTCTCTTCCTCCCTCCTTTTCCCTGTCCGCGCTGCTGTCAAAATTACTCTCCACACAACGTTTGACACCGACACAGCTCCCCCCCCCCCTCCCGGCTTCCTGGGGACACCGTGTGACACCTCTAACTAGGCGCGACTCGACGCGTCTCAAATCCTAGACAGCGGCGGCGTGTTACATCCTCTCTAGTATCTATCCTCCCTATCCATCCCATCTATCCGGCCAGCTTTGCGATAAACTCGACCGCCGCCGAGTCGTCATTTTTACGCCCCTCCCAAACAGCATCCCGTCCCCCTCTCTCTGCAAGACAAAGCGGTCAGAGCAACAAGGACAGAGCGTATCGTCTTATCACAGCGGGAGTCGTTCCTCTCCGCCTCCATCATCATCGGCATCATCAACAGCGACAGTGTGGCGAGGGACCGACACATAAAACCCGCCATAACCATACTACTACTACTACTACAGTCCTATTAATAGAGGGGCAATCAACCGCACAGAGCACTTCAAACGTCCAGGTGAGGATGAAAAATTTCCGCAACAACGCCGCAGCGGCAGCGCACGGAAAAAACTTCCAAGCCTACACCCCCCCCCCCCCTCAACGTGTGAAGACAGCCGAGCTGCCCCCTCGGGCTACGCCCCTGACCGCCTTGCCATATCTCTGCCTCGTAAACTACACACAGACGGCACGCCATTGGCCGAGGCATTCTCTCGGTGTCGGCCGCTGTCGCGGCGTGCTTGTCTTTTGCATCGGTCGGGTGTCGGCAGCCAGACCGAGTGACATGCACACGCACACACTGCCCGACACATTTTTCATACCCGCGCCACCATTTTCAATGGAAAAGAAGGAGAGGGCGGTGTGGTACGGGGGGCGAGGCAGGACGGGGCGGGGCAAGCCTTCTCTCTCGGCTCAACGACCGGATTCGCACGACGGCGAGAACAAAGCTGCGCTGTCCAGCGGAGGAGCCATGGCATGGGCTGCCATGGGCCGAGCATGCCCGATAACGTGCGAGAGAGAGAGAGAGAGAGAGAGAGAGAGAGAGAGAGAGAGAGAGAGAGAGAGAGAGAGAGAGAGAGAGAGAGAGAGAGAGAGAGAGAGAGAGAGAGAGAGAGAGGAGGGGAGAAGGGATGCGATGACTGGGCAAGCCAAGCGAAGCGAGTCGAGACGAGAGCATCATATTGAGCACACCGACACCCACCACCCGCGTACGGCGTCACAAGGGCACACAAAAGTTAATACAACTAGTAATAATAATAATAAATGTAGTAATGAAAACGGCGACGGGCGCATTACAACACATTCAACATTACTAAATTTCAAATTCGAGGAAACGCGCGCTCGCGTGGTGCCCTCCAGCACAACCCCCGTCGGAAACACATCATACGTCGACACTTGCTTTGTGCGTGCGCGCCGCGTGCGTGCCGCGTGCGTGGCCGCCGCCTCATTTGCATACCGTGATGGTGCGCAAACTGCCGGCGGCGGGCGAGCCGACACTCAAAAGGAAGCAGCCACTACTGGGAATGCTGCACATGGCCCTATGTCGCACCACCATCTAAAATTTTCTCCACGCGACCAAAAGCAGAGGAGAACAAGGGGGGAAAATGAATAAAATTTCTCCTAGCCATCGTGACCCTGCTGCACAGATGTTGCCAGCAAAATAAAAACTTTAAAAAATAGACTCTACCCAACGATAACAAAAATTTAAGAAAAACTGCTCTCATTTTTTTTTCTTCCTCTTGGCCTTGAAATTTTACAATAATTGACCGTCGGAACTATAGCGCGAAAGCAACGCCCCCGTTCACAAGGCACGGCCTTCTCGGAACGTCAGCACCGCCCTCCCGATGTCCGGCAGCAGCCTAGCGTCGCCGGGGGGGCTGCGGGCTGCAGGGCGTACGGTAAACACTTGGCTGCTTACAACACACGGCCAGTGTGATGCTAGAGTAAACACCGACACATCCCGCCTCGGCCAGCCGCACCGGTTAGCATCCAGCCGGCAGTGCACGCAACAAGGATCCATCGGCTCCCATACCACCGGGTCCTCTTCTGTAGCCCTTCGGCAAAAGCTGTTGAGCACGCCAGGGCCAGAGGGGGCCAGAGCCTAGCTAGGCGGCGGCCGTAAAACTCAGCCAAGCCCCGGACAGCCCCCCGCCCCGTCCCGCCCCTGTCGCGTTATGACTCAACTCCAAAGCGAATAGGCGTAGCAGCAACAGCAGCGGCAGTCTAGAAGGTCACCGACCCCGTCGCCGAGAATGGAAGGGGGTGACCGTGCGAGGCCCGCTGTTCAAACCAACCCACAGACTATATGAGAAATTCGGCTAAGCGGGCGACGTATGAGCCCAAACCCTTCTCTCTCTCCCCTTCCCTCCGGGCCGGTCATGGGTCAACGGGCTGTATGGCAGGGTGTGGCATGGGGCGGGGCGGGGCGGGGCGGAGCGTCCCAGACGGAGGCGGAACGCGACACCACCGACCCCCCTCCCCTCCCCTCCTCCTCTGGGGCCTTGCGACCCCCTCCCCCTACCCCAGCTACGGTAACGAACAACCGCCTCAAATTACTCGAGGGGTGAATTCCATTCCACAGCGAGGCGAAGCTACTGCACGGCACACATACCGTCCTGGAGATAGCCCGCACTCGAGCGCACGGCACACATACCGTCCAGGAGTTACCCCGCACTCGAGCGCACGGCACACATACCGTCCAGGAGTTACCCCGCACTCGAGCGCACGGCACACATACCGTCCAGGAGTTACCCCGCACTCGAGCGCACGGCACATGGAACACATACCGTCCAGGAGTTACCCCGCACTCGAGCGCACGGCGCACAGAACACATACCGTCCAGCAGTTACCCCGCACTCGAGCGCCACGCCACGCCACGTGACCACACGCCGACCCCTGACTGGCGTCGGGCGGCATTCATCGGCCCTTTCCCTTCCGAGGACCCCCGAGGACACGAGGGGCAGAGTGGGTCAGGACAGGGGAGAGCAGGCAGGGCGCAGGGCAGGACCCTCCGGAGACACGTCCTTCGTGTCCAGGAGAGACAGGAAGGGCCCAGGAGACGCAACGCGATGGAGAGAGGCAGGGCCCACCGTCCGTCGTCCCCTGTCTCTGCCCTCCACTTCTACCATCTCTCTCTCTCTCTCTCTCTCTCTCTCTCTCTCTCTCTCTCTCTCTCTCTCTCTCTCTCTCTCTCTCTCTCTCTCTCTCTCTCTCTCTCTCTCTCTCTCTCTCTCTCTCTCTCTCTCTCTCTCTCTCTCTCAGCCCGTCCCTGCTCGGTACGGAGTATTGACCCCAACCTTGTTACCACCGCCACCACTGCAAGGGGAGAGGGAAGGGAAGGGGCGGAGGGGAGGGGAGGGGTTGGAATTCGGAAACCGTGCGCCACCACAAACGGGTGCGCCTTGGGCGGCGTGCACATGCAACGGCAAAAGTGATAAGTACTCGTTACATGCGATAAGAGAAGAGAGAGAAGAAGAAGAGGGCGCGCTGGACGGCGAACATGAACAGAGAGACCCGTACGCGTTCGAAAGCAGAGGAGGAGACAGAACAGGACAGCAAGGAGTAGTGCGAAAAGATGCAGCCGCAGTACCGGGTCCGCACGAGACAAAGAACGGGTTGGGTTGGGCCGGGCGGTGGGAGTGGGAGTGGAGGTGGGGGTGGGGGTGGCGGTAACAGGGTAGTGCCGTGCCGTGCCCAGCCCTCCGCCCCGGAAGCGCAACCACACCCACCGACGCCGAAAAACGGACATACGTCCCTCGAAACTAATCACGTTGCGAAATATTCCGATAGAAATCACACACGGAACTAAATGGGAAGAGAGGGCCCGGCGTAGTGTCGGGAACAAAGACTTTGTACAACCGAGAGAGGAAAGTGCGCGGGGGGCGGGTACGGCGGGTACCACCAAATCACAAGGGGATGTGTTCCGGGAACACGGAATCCACTCACAATTATCTTTCAGCCGGCGTAGGAAATTAAGGAACAAAATTTTAAAAAATACATCGATCAAACAGAAAATATCGCGCACGCGCGTGTGAGTGAGCAAGGGCAGAAACGAGCCGAGAAAAATAACCTTTGCAGAGCCAAAAAAATAGTCAAATTCTCGGCGAACGCAATTTTTCAGAATTCGGGGCCAGGTTTCAAACAGCGCACGAACGTCAGAGACGGTCCCGCATTCTAATACCTCAGTTCCAACTTCTAGTAAACTGTGTCAATTAGAGAAAATAATAAATTGCTCGGTGAGCACGTAAAATTCCCGTCCGCATGGACGGCGGGGGCCTCTACCCGGCGCGGGGCGGGGCGAACAGGATCAGTCGTGCCTTCAGCAGCATGACGCGGGCAGCCCCAGCCCCAGCCACACGCACGCCGGCCCCGGCCCGCCCGGCTCCAGGCCGGACCGGGTCCATAACCCCAAAATGCCAAACCGAACCAAAACCCCGTCTCACACTTACCCGAATAATCCTTTGGAAAAGTCCTGAGGGCGAGACGAAATCCCGACCGTATCCCCCCGCTGAGCGGGAAACCGTGGGCTGCACTGGGAAAACTAGGGGACCGCGCAGAGCACACGAGTTTTGTCTGCGCGCGGAGCTCAAGACGCCGCCGCCGTCACCGACTAGAGGAAATATCACTCGCACTCTGAATGAAAGGCCGACCCGGAGTATCCTCACGGGGTTCCTGGGTTCGCGCACTGGCCGGGCGTTCAATGGTTCAGAAGGTTAAAACCCGGGCAACCGACACAACGCACTTTTACACACGGGTGCTCCTCTCGGACTGAACTGACACGGCACGGCTCGGCTCGAATGGACTCGACTCGACTGCGACTGGTGCGCACTCTGGGCTCTCCCACTGCACTTGACAAAACCGAACCGAACGGAACCCTCCAAACGCCGGCTGCTTGCCGCTCCGCTCCGCTCGCTGCTCACCCTCCCCCCCTGTCCCGCCCCTCCGCCCCGCCCTCCACTCCCTCCATGCGCCGAGCCGGCTCGCCGACCAATCAGAAGCCGCCTCGACAGGCGGACGCCGACAGCGCTACCAACTCACTTCCGAAAATTCGAAAACTGAAAGTGCTTCCACTGAAAAGCAGGGTTTTGATTGCGTCTAGTGGATTCACAGTGCACTACCCCCTCTCAGGAGCAAAGAGGAAATTATTTTTGAAACAGAAAAAGATGCACGTTTAGACTCGCTAATCATCTGCATCCGCAGATACTCCACACCGCAATGTTCCTACAGCCGCGGGGTATCCAAGATCCGCCAACGCGGGGTACCCACGTGAAACATGGTTTCCGAAATGTAAACGAAATCATGTCCATTAACATGTTTTACATCATTTCTGACATTGTGTAAATGAAGGGCAGTAATCTCTGCTCAGAACACTTAAGAAGAACAGCCTATGATGTGTTCCTTAGGCTATCTTTGACAGTGAGAGCAAAGAAAATGAAAATGACACATTTGATTTCATATGACAATTTTTAATGGAACATGCAAAGCATGGTGATAACATCTTACTTTGATTTTAAAAAATCAGGTGAACAAACATCACATGGATAATATTACCGGGAAACATTAACATTCATAATAGATGAAAATGGCAAAACAACACTTGCTAATTTGCACATAAATTAGGGGGAAAAAAGGCGTAAAGGCGAACATAATTCAACAACATAGGTCTGAAGTCCTCCTCCTCCATAAATGGACTCTAGTCTACAGACTTCATAAAGCTTACAGCTAACATCAAACTAAATTTGACTAAGTTTATAAATTAATAAACCACAAAATGAGCAAAAATCATGTTGCTAGGCCTATGGAATGTGAAAAAAATCTAAGTTCACTTTGGATTGTGCTATCTTATGGTAATTAATGTTGAAGACACATTGGCAGTCACATTCACATGTGTGGGCATAACTCTAGTCTTCATTTGATGTTAAGTCTTTAACATCCGTCTTCAGAAAACGTGGCAGACTTGTTACAAACTATATAACGCGGACAGGAAGACAAATTGAGGCCATCAATGCAACACTCTCTCAGAATTAACACATCTAAATACATAGTCAGAGTATCTCCTAGGGTGCAAGTTGATACACAAGATTAGTATTTTTTTAAATCTTTTAAAATATAACATTGGTACAATGTTTGAGGCATTACATACATATATATGATCATAAAAACTCTAATGGTTGTGGAATGTGTTTAAATTATTCATTATTCATTAAATTATCAAAAAAACACCCTAAACTGGTAAACTTTTGAAAATGTTGAAGGTGGTAACACTATGAGAATGGCAAGAATAAATTTTTTTTTAAATTTACAAGTGATTGGTGATGCATTTTACAATCATGGTTACCACCATAAAATTGTCACTGTAAAGTTACATCTCCAAGAAATTTCTCCATAATTGTGCTGAAAATCACAAAGTTCAGACAAGACATAAACATTACACTTAAGTACCTTAAAAGCTCTGTAAAGTACGAAGACTTAAGAATACTGTCTTTTGTCTTAAGAAGAGAGCAATCTGAAATCACATTTCGGTGTAGAATGTTGGTCGGGCAATTCCTAAAAGACGAAATACACTAGGCATCAGGTATGTTGTATTAAAGCCAACTAAAACAGATGTGATGAATTTATAGCTCAGCTCAACAATATTTTTTTGGTGGTTGTGAACAGAGTAGCATTGTTTCTTGATGTCACTTGCATTCAATCGTAGGAGGGCACAGACAGTTGCATAAGAAGCCCATTTACACCATGCTCTTGTTGCCAAGATGCAGCTTAATCCAATCACAGTTCGTAATACACCCAAACCTGAAATGTCAAACCAGGCACAGATAAAGTTTATTTCATTTCAGGAACCAAAATACTGTCAAGAGAAAAGAGATAAACTACAATGGTTGAAAGTCATATAAATTCAAGAAATAAAGCAAAGTCTCACCCATCATTTCAAAAGATGGCCACAAGATCGCATAAGGAGGAGATAGAGTAGGTTCCCTCATAATTCCAAGCTGATAGTTTGTCCATGAACCAATGTGAACTCCTGCTGTCACACTTAAAATCATAGCGGTATCTCCTCTTTAAAAAAAAAAAAAGAAAAAGAAAAAAAATGACAAGGTAAGAGAGATAAAACTAAATTTCTTGTCACCAGAACATTTGCAAGACACTATAGCATTACCTTGTTGGTGTCCAACGATCACCACGACGTGGATAAAAAACAACCAAGAAAATTGACACACACAAAAGTATAAAGGGAGACCACCTCCAAGTCAGAAGAGTATGATCTAAGTGGTCAACCAGAGGGATCAAAGGAATCAGTAAACCTATGGATAAACTTAGGCCAGCGACTATATCCTGTGACAGAAGGAGTGTATTAAATGCATGTTGGTTTAGAGTCACTCTATTTAAGGACAGTTCACTCACCAAGACAGAATGCATGCCAAGATAAACTCGACTAACACATATCAAGGTGCACCACATAAATGCTATGGTTATTCCCAAAGCTGCCGAATACTGCATTTGGAAACAGAGAAAACATAAATAAAACAAATCTATACCTTTTATGATACAGTAAATGAAATGCATACTTGCCTGATAGCGATCCATGGTGTAAAGCAGGACAGAAAATGGTATTGATACAGCAACCATAGCGTGAGTCGAAGGCATGCCATACTCAAGTGCCCATTTCTTTTGCAAACGTATTGCAGGATATCCTGGACGAGGCCAACACACTAGATCTTTAATACCCTGTCCTGGGTGATGGAGAGAAAAAAAAATACATAGAGGTAAGCACAGAAGCAATACAAAAAGAATGATACGGTTGAACCTTGATCTATTAAAAAAAAATTGTAGTGGTATAGATTAGGGCTCAACTGTAGAGGAGAACAATTTGATAATTACCAATATACATATTGATGCACCACACAAGAACCATCCGTCTACCAACAGCACCATCAATGTTCCAAAACCAAAATGGGATAAATGTGGCATAAAACAATTCATCTCCCAGTGCTGTACCAAGAGTAAACAAGTAAAACCAAAATTTTTTGTTTATTCTATAGCCACAGGATTCAGCATCCACATCAGATGAGAAGGTATCTTCAGTGTCGCTGTCCTCCTCGCTGATGACGCTAGGTGTTGGTGGTTCCCGGTCTTCTACATTTTTCTGTATGTTGCGTTTATGGACAGTACTGTCGGTTCCATTCAATTTTACGGGTGAAGCTTGAGATTCAGTACGGGAGGACTTGGATGTAGGCACCCTTTCCACACCAAAGTAGCTTTGAACATCAGCAACCAGTGCAGGATCTTTCAGGTGTTCAATGACAGTTTTGAAGGCACCCATGATGCCCCCAGAAAAATAATCTAAAACGCCACAAAAACATTTTTGATTAGTACTGACAATCTAAAAGTAAAGAACGGGTTATATGAAAGGAGAATGTTTCAAAAATCATATGACAAGTCAGCATGGTGACACTTCACTGTTCAATTAAAAAGACTTGACCCTTGCCTTAACCCCTTCAATTATACCAATTTAGCGAGATACTATCAATTGGACGGTTCAAATCTCACAATTTGAAGCAACCCACAGATGTTGAAACACAATTTCTCTCACCTTGTAAGACAGAAAAATAAAGCAAAGGAGGAGAAAACTAAAATTCTTATCAAATAGCAGACAAACTCTAGGACAGCGCCATTGCGGATTCGGCCCCGACTGCGACGCTCCTATCGGACAACTGCCGACTTAAGCTGCATGCGTCGCGCGGCAAATTTGTTTTGCGCAACTTCCCTCTCTTTACGTGTGCACAGTGCCCCCTTCTTCTCACTTCTTCCTGGCCCGAGGGACTGGGACCGTGACTTTTGTCAGCGTCTCACCCAGGGGAAGTGGTTGAGTAATCTGTTAAGCTCGCTGGGAGACCACAGGGACCGAAGGCCTCGGGCACCGCAGGTGCCAGGTGTCACTGTTGCTGCCGCACAGGTGTGCAGGTTCAGGGAGGTGCCTAGGCTATCACCTGTGCTCATGTCACATCCACCAATCCGTCCGTGCCAGGTGGTGCCATGACAGCTCGGCTGGCCGATTGTGAGGCGGGATGGGAACACGGATTGTTATCAAGCCCCAATCAGGATTCTGGAACTGAAGAGCTGGGCGACAAAAGGTACCAATTTCGGACACACTCGCTGTTGCGGTCATTGGCTTTGCTGCTTCGCTGTACTACTCCGCCCGCTCAGCATCAGACCAGGTGTGCAGGTGCAGCTTGCAGCCATGGAGGTCATGCTGCAGCCCGAGGTAGAAGGTAAAGAATGTGTAATAAAGGGGTTCTATAATAATGTACGTATTTATTTAAAATTTACATAATTGGTTTCAAAATCACATAACAATATATGAGGGCTAAAAGTATTTGACGAGTTAAAACAAAATAAAACATTTAGCCACAAATTCAGGAATTTATTTTGACACAAATGTAAGCATTATAAACTTGAAAACCTGTCATGCAATTTTAGCATGCAATAAATATATATATATATAATGAATATTTAGGATAAGATGGTTTTTATAAAATGTATCTCACTAGAGATATTTTAGTCCTAGTTATAAAACCAGATATGACACAGGTCAGGAACAACAGCACACACCAGGAACTGTTACAGAAACGTAATGCATAAAAGCAAGAATGGAGTCACACTCCAAACACGTCATTTAAAAGTGTGTAAATTACCCCCTTACCAGCCGCACGGAAAATGTAAAAGAAGCCCATTTTAAAACACACCCTTTACACTACCAGGCTTATGTCAGCTAAAACTGAGCTATTGTTGGACAAAATTCATCAAATTTCCAAGACAGCAAACACACCTTCATGCAAATGTAATAGAACAGATAAGAATAACAGGACAAGAAAGCTTGTTGCAGAAATGCAGAGGAAAAATAATGTTGATGGAAATTCAAAGCCCACAAAGAAGGAAAATCAGAGATAAAATGATTGACAAACCAGGTGGTGTCACCAAACAAATGACTTTCCCATGACAGCTGCTACTGACTTGAACAGCTTCCAGAAAGTCACTAGCTCTACATGCATGTGCTTATATTCAATTTCTGAGATCACTTCATGAATGATAAGCTTTACCTAATATACAAATCTTTTATAAGTAATATTACGTAGTTAACATACTATTCAGTCTGTGGATGACAGTTCTCAAATAGTTCATGTCCCAAATCATGCAAAAAAAGAAAAGAAAATAAACAAAAAAAAACTTGGTAAACAAGTTAAATCAAGACTGGAAGATAACAATTAGCTTTGAGAAACGTACATTTGTCTGAGAAAATTTCACAACCAGAAACTTAAAAGCCGAGACTGGCAGAGGTCTTTCCACTAGTCACACACATCATGAAACTATGGAATGACATACAAAACACAGCCCACAAGCACTATGAACATAGGCAAAATTATAAAAGGCAACTTGCGAACATTCTTGACACAACACAATTACCATGCTTCGGATCAAAATAATCAAAGGCATTAGACTATAGATAAAACAGGTGTATAACAAAAAAATATTTGAGGAAAACATGTAACACAATGGATACACAAATCAACAAAAATTATATAATCTGCATGAAGTTATAACACCAATCTGAAAACTACTTTGCTATGAGTATGACACCACACTTCAGGGAATTATTTTTGCTTGCAACTATATCACAATCACAAATGAAAACATAATACAGGATTCTGACCCATCTGTACACTGTTTGACATGCAAAAGCATATTGTGCAAATACTATTTGACTAGCAAGGATTTATCTATACATAAATACGTATTTTCTATGTACAAACGATCTGTACAAAAATGGAAAACAGAAAATGATACACAAATTTCTTTCTTATCAAGCCAATAAATTGTTTTTCTTTTAATTACAGCTGTCAAAGATGTTAAAGACATTTGGGTCTTTGACCTGTGAGACCTGTGCTCTCAATATATATACAACATAAAAAACCTATACCACTTACTGCAATTATATATACAATGAAAAATTAAATCCAGCCAGACTGACTAAATATATGCAGAAAAGTGAGGAAGCTCAACACCACTTAAAATTCAGATCTGAGAGCAATAGGCTGCACTCTCCAGATTGTTATCACACCATGCTTAATTCATCAACTATTCGTTCCTCAGACATTACTAAATATCTTCACAGTACATATCATTACATAAGGTCTCAAGAAGATTTTGGTCATTTATATTGGTACTGAAAGGCCTCCGACAAGTTTTGCAATGCAAAATGACTAATTTGTCCAAATTGTAGTTGAACTAAAATTTTAGTCAAACTATTCCTTTATTAGCAAAGGATTGGACTAGTGTACATGGAAGTCTTGGTCTTTGATAAAAACACTAAGGTTTAATCAGCTAAGTGGATACCATATCACCCAATATTGGTTTGACTTCATTGCACAATGTTGGATAGCAAAACGCTTCCTAGGCAATTGGTGGATCATCTTCAAGATCACCACCAACAAGCGCAGTGTCATAATGCCTAATGCGAGGTTGCCTCAAGCGTTGCCACAAACCATAGCGACGAGCCAAGACAACCAGAGCAGCAGCACCAATGAAGAACAGAGGAACTAGGATTCCGGCAGCAATGGAAGCCGCTGCAACACACAAAAATAGATACAATATAACATGACAGTCTACATTTAGAACTAAGTAAAAACTATTAAGTCTTACATCAGTTGAAATTAGCTGAAGCAGTTCTAATACAGAACAAAAAGGTATCCTAAGCCATACTTACATGAAGATTTTGAATCTGAATTAACTTGTGCTGGGGTTGGCAAAGGATTGACTTTCACAGGCAAACAGTATCCATTTTCATTTCTTTGTCGGTTCCTGAGGCACACACATATGCCATCTTTCTCTCCTCCTTGAGTTACATGTTTCTGGACTACGCATGATTCTCCAGTCCAGCATTCATTCAATTCGGTAGAAAAGCAGCGCCGTTCTGAGGGCCAAAGAAAAACAGGATTTATGACATTATCAGTGCTAGTAGGAAAAGAGCTCTTGCACTCAAATGATAAATAGCAACTGCCAATATATAAAATTAAATAATTGTCAGGAAACCAGTATTCTCCTCCCACTTGATTGTGTCAAAGGAAAATAATTTGTACCAATTCCAGATAACCACCTAGGGACGTCCAAGTGAACTCTAAAATGATTAATAATATGTCCTTAGTCTTCAGACACATATCACCCTAATTTATGAATTAAAATCTGATAATGTAACCGAAACATACAATTGACACTAACCTCACCGACGAAAAAAAAAAAATCAACTTCAGGCAGACAGCTACAGTTAGATAAAGCGAACAAGCTTTCTCGAACTTACCTGTGACATCACACCTGACCAAACACACATAGGTGACTACGAGTGCGGATATGCACACAAATATTTTGTGACAATTCATTTTGGTCTGACACCGCTTCCTTTGACTGATTCACTCTGCAGGATGACACGAAACTTTACATTACATCCCGATGTCAACAACAGGCTGATAACAAGTAGCGTCTGCGGGCCTTAGTAGAGACAATGCCAACTCAAAAAGATTCCCGACTTTAATCTCTAATTGTCCAGCTGCGAGACCGATAAATTACGAATTTATCAATAAAACTTCGTCACAACAGAAACAGTTCGTCACCCATCATCCTCGACGCAACCCCAAACAACTGAAGAATGAAAAATTTGCACGGGTGATGAGATTGCTTTACGCACCCCAGTTCTCATACGCCTTTCTGCATTTTCACAACAAACCAAAAGGTTATGTAACGGTGGATATAGGTTACTTTCATCGCTATCATTACCCTCTCTGGTTCTTAAATTTGAGTTGTCTCCAGTGACAGCTCTTTATCGTATCGCCAAATGGCTCAGGGACACGTTCAGAGGGTGAAGCTGCTGTATAAAACCATTCTGAAACTCCACAGAGGCTTACCAGCAGAATTACAAGCCATAGGGAATTCTTATACAAGAGACGAGTTCAAGAGGCATAAAAGCTGTAACACTGCTGAAGCAGCGGTGTTCATGAATGAGTGGACTGTAAGTGATACCGGTTTTCCTTTCTGCTTACTTTCATCTTCCTATTTCAGTGTTCTTAGTGTTGACTGTTGGCTGCTTTTTTGGATGGGATTGTCGTTTTTTACTTTTAATGTACCCTCCAAAGATGTGCTCATGTTTCTTCTGTATCTTTTTTTAAATTTTTTCTTCTCCATTTTTTTTCCAGAAATATGCCATTGATCTTTCCCAACAATTAGGTCTGAGAGGGCCAAAGACCGGGAGTGACATTGGAGAACATTTAGATGAAAGTGCTCTTGAGCATCTACGAGACGAGCAAATAGCTCAGTTATATGAGCTACATTTAGCAGCAACAGCACCTCCGAAAAAAGGCCAATAGCGGATTGTTTTTATTGTAACGTTTATTAATTGTTAGATTATGTCAACATGTTACCGATGTACTATTTCTTCTATGAAAGAGGGAAGTGTTTCTTTTCGGTAGACAGTCATTACTTATGTTCAGTCCCATTGCTCATTAATATACAGTAAATTGTATTTTCTTTGTAAGTGTCTTTGTAGTACTGTCCATAGCTTATATTTTCAGTCCGCACGTAGTCATGGAAGAATGAATTGTGGCTCATTCACATATTTTTAAATAATTTATCCTACATTGTTCCAAACTGATAAATGTTGACATCTGTGATTTGTATATTTTTTGACTTTTAACTCATTGTGTCTAGATAATATTATTGTTTCCACCATGTGTCTTCAAGGTATTTAAGCTTTGTTTGTATCATTTGCTGAAATGTCATGTCCAAATGTATTGTCTCTTATTGACCCATATAACCCCCCAAGGAACTAAATAACTGTCAAGATGCTGAGGAAAGAACTTGCATTTTTATTTGCTGCCCCTTTTATACTCATCACTTTTATTTATCTTGAAAAAATATCCAGAACAAAACTGTACAGAATTCATAGATATATACAAAGCATGGTACATCAATTTACAGGCATTGTTTAAAGTACATTTATCTTTACAAATGTTCGATACATATGTACCTTCAAAGTATAATTTGGAAGTTTGAATAAACATAATACTTGAAAGAAATGATGACCCTGAAAAAATGAGAAGAGGGGATGATAAACCATATAAAAATACAAGAAATTGAAATGAAAATGGCACACTGATATCAAGCGTTTTCTTTTACAACACGATTAAGTCTCTTTAATTGTAGATCGTCAAAAGCACGCCCATCTGAACCTTGGCAGTACATTGGACAAAAATTCACGACTACTGAACCACTACGAATCACAGGCAATCGGACACAACCAGCGGCAGGAAACGTGACTTCCCTGAACGCTGGTTGGCTGCGAGAGACGGTCCCCTCGCAGTCATAGTCTCCTTCGTCTCCCTGAATTATCTCTCGACACACTGCCGGTCTTCTGCCCAGCTATCCTCAGCACAATATCCTTTAAAAGACGAGACGGTTAATAAAAAAAAAAAGAGAAGCTCGAATGATGTCAAATTAACACGTTCCAAGTCGAAGCTCGTGTGAATACCCCGCCCAGCCGAGCCGTAGCGTCGGCAGGCGTGGGGTAGCGACCGACACTTGGCATTTTGGCAGGAGGAGGAATCTAGCAGCGGGGGCTGGGATTCGAACCCAGGCCCCTGCTCACTCGCACGCCACGCTGTGGTCCTGTATGCCGTTGAGGCTGCCGTTGGCCTGGTACTTGAAGTGGCGCAGCTCCAGGGCGTCGCTATCGGGCGGCGGCAGCGAGGACAAGGAGTCCTCCACCGTGGTGTGGTTGTGACGCAGGTGGCGGTGGTGGTGGCTGTTTACAGGTAGCGCTGCTCCATGCTGCTCATCGTCTGCTGCTGCTGATGCTGCGCCGCCGGGTGGTGGTGGCAGTGGTGGTGGAGGCGGGTGAGGCGGGTGCTGGACCCACTGCCGGGGTGCGGGTACGACGCCGACCCCGCGCTCCCGCTCCCGCTCTCGGCAGTGGCCCGACTGTCTCGCAATGTGTGCAGCTTTAGCACGTAGCATCGCCTGTGAGGGCTGTGATACGAATCGTAGCCGCTCGAGGAGGTGGCGCTGGCCGTGCGAGGGCAAGCTCGAATCTGGAACCGATTGGCCGAAGCAGACGATACACATTGCAGCACCTCCATATGAGACACGTCCACACCAGTCATCAACACGTACGGACAAAAGAAAAAAGAAAAAAAAATTTAACCCCCCCAAAAATTAATGAATCCATTATGTTAGAAAGTTTACAAATCCAGGTTATTGCAAATTGAAGATCCACGAAGAATCACAATTTGTATGACACATTCAGAATTTCTTCCATAAATTATACAAAAATAAATTGAATCTCGATTTAAATAGGAAGGAGATGATACCAACTGTAAATGTTTCCTAGTAGTTTCTTAAAGGCTTGGGAAGTTATGAGAATCAAGTCTTGACTGCGCGAATCGCCTCACAGCCAGCCACAGCGGCCTCGCGGGTCCCCCCTCCTAGTGCTGGCCCACCTTATATCATTAGTTTGCCGAACTCGCTACCAAAGATCTTCAACGGGTGGGTCTGCCGGGTCCCACTGCCGGCAGAAAGCCTCCGGGTCGGGTCGGGTCGGGTCTGACGCGTCGGGTCTGACTGGACCCGGCCAAATTCACGCTGGTATCCGGCTTCGAGTCCCGGCGCCGCTGGTACACCCGACACCCACCCCTCCCTTCGTTTTTTTCGAAGTTTTAACAATGACTAAGCATTATACGTGTTTCCTAGAGCCACGGACACGAGTTCAAATAAGTAAAAGTGTTCAGGAAGTGGGCTAAAACGCTTGCTTCTGGCGGGATTCGAACATGGTTCTTGGCCGTATGTTCCGATGTGATGGAGTCCCAGACGCGCCGAAACGTGCTATATCTGTCTCTCTCACACGCAAAATACGTCGGACCCGACAGACCCACCCGTTGAAAACCTTTGCTCGCTACGTCTTTTCGGCTTTCTTATCGAGAGTAAAAGCTAGCTGACACCTAAATTTCATTTCGTTTAAGTGTTAGTGTTTTTATTTTTGAGGTTTAATGTTAGTGTTTTGAGAGGTATCATCTGCTAAAAAATGTAAATGAGTTGAGTTGCTCTTTGGGGCTGCCTGGGGTGGCCTGGGGCTGCCTGGGGTGGCCTGGGGCTGCCTGGGGTGGCCTGGGGCTGCCTGGGGCTGCCTGGGGTGGCCTGGGGTGGCCTGGGGCTGCCTGGGGTGGCCTGGGGCTGCCTGGGGTGGCCTGGGGCTGCCTGGGGCTGCCTGGGGTGGCCTGGGGCTGGCTGGGGTGGCCTGGGGCTGCCTGGGGCTGCCTGGGGTGGCCTGGGGCTGCCTGGGGCTGCCTGGGGCTGCCTGGGGTGGCCTGGGGCTGCCTGGGGTGGCCTGGGGCTGCCTGGGGTGGCCTGGGGCTGCCTGGGGCTGCCTGGGGTGGCCTGGGGCTGCCTGGGGCTGCCTGGGGCTGCCTAGGGTGGCCTGGGGCCCTGCGGCCCTGTGGTGGTGCTTACTTTGCAGCGCTGCTGCGGCCGGGTTCCCAGGGCCCGGGGCCGCCGCCGGGTGAACAGACCCCGGACCGTCCGCCGGAAGTTCCTCGTCATGAAGCAGTACAGCAGGGGGTTGATGGCCGAGTTGCAGTGGCCCAGCAGCAGGAAGAAGGGCTCCCACTGTGGGAACCAGACGGGAAACCGAAACGTGAAAGCCGGTATTTGAACGCGGGCACTTCCTCTCTTTCCACTTTAGCGCACGCACCCTGGTGAGCACCCTGGTGAGCGTGTGCATGGGCATGGTGTTGTCCTCCGGCTCAAGCAGGTCGATGACGAGGATGTTGACGTTGTAGGGCAGCCAGCACATGGCGAACAACACGGCCAGCACCAACAGGATGCGCGCTACGCGCCGCCTCTCGCGGACCAGCCGGGAGCCCTGCGGACATTCACATTCAGGTTCAGCGGGCAAACAACACATTCACGTTCAGTCCCGCCTAACTCCGCTCTGTTCCTCCACAAAGCGCCTGCAACGACTAGGATAGGCCGCGTGCACAGCACGCGTGTGCGTCGGTCTGCCCATCCTGTCTCCTGCAGGCGCTCCCCGCCGCTGCTGCTGCTTAGTCGGAGCGGTGAATTCCCCCCCCCCCCCTCCCACATGTAGAGCCACAAACACTAGTCTAATATCGGAATGTTTTGTCATGTCCACGCATTCAAGTGCCCGACGTTTGCTCTTTTCTCTTGAATAAAAATAAATGCCCCTCTCGTGTCTCTCTTTGGTTTTCGAAACGGCCTTGTTCCGACGTTTTGCGCGTGGCCACGTAAACCATATTGTCGTCAAAAAAATGTTAAAAAAAAACAAAAAACCCTAAACGACGCTCACTGCAAACAAACTTAGCTGTAAATTTCCAACAATTAACAGGAAATTTTTTAGCACGACCGCAGCACGAATTGTTTGAGAGTTTCCCAAACTTTTCTTGAAAATTCAGGCACCCGAAATTTTTGCATTTTAGAAGATTGTCCAGCTAGAGAACAATAATCAGCATATAAAGCCCAGTTTTTCGATCTTCAGAAAATTCCAGACCACTCTTAGAATTTTGAAAACAATTTGTTTGGAAATTTCAACCAAAAGGTTCTGGAAATTTGCGGACAAACTGTTTGGAAATTTGCAGCGAAAATGTTTGCAGTGCTTCCGTACCTGCTGCGAGCTGGCGCTGCCGGCGGTCGAGTTCTCGTCGAAGGGGGGCTTGACAGCGCACAGGCGTCGGCCCATGAGCGTGTAGGCCACCATCACCACCGTGCCGGGGATGGCATACACCAGCGTGAACAGGAATACCCCTGCAGCACACAACACTGTCAAAAAAAGGAAAAACTCCGACAAGAGTTGAGAGGAAAAGTTCGAATTTTTTTTCCGACTGTTTTATTTATCATGGCTATGGGCTTTAGTTCATTGTGTGTGTGTATGCTGGCTTGTTGCACCACTTAAACTGATAACGACCTGCTCGAAAAAAGGTACCACACACACACACACACACACGCACACACACACACTCAGGGTGAAACTCATTGTCCTATGACGCCCATTAACCTCTGCTGCTGGTTCCGTTTTGCTTTTGTTCGGAACTCCACTCATCGTCCCCCTCCCCCACCCCCGAAGACAAGAGTGCTAAGCATTAAGCATCATGAGCACTCCCTCTCGCTGTCCATCTGTTTCTCTCTCTCTCTCTCTCTCTCTCTCTCTCTCTCTCTCTCTCTCTCTCTCTCTCTCTCTCTCTCTCTCTCTCTCACACTCTCTCTCTCTCTCTCTCTCTCACTCACACACACACACACACACACACACACACACACGCGCGCGCGGTTGGCCATTCACGTGCAATGTGACTGCCTCCCCTTTCACAGGAAATCCCCCACCTCTGTCTCTCTTCCCCCCCCCCTCCCTATGCTCCTCTCCGCTCTCCGTCCCTCCCCTCGAGACGATGTTATACGCAGCAGAGGACAATTTCACTACCTGCTGCCGTCGGCTGCCGTCGTATATGTCGTATCGGAAAGCGTACGAATCCCCGCATACGTAAATCAAACGGAGTATATGCGCGCGGAGCGTGGCGCCGCCGAGACGCGCCGTTCTCTCTCGCTCGCTCTCTCTCTCTCTCTCTCTGTCCCTCTCACGTGACCCACCGTAGACCTTCTTGCTGAAGGGCGTCCGGTTCCAGTCCTCGATGCAGATCTTGAGGCCGCCGTTGTCCAGGGCGTTGGTGGGCAGGATGTCGGTGAGGCCAGCAGGCTCCTGCGTCCGCTGCACCCACAGCAGCGGCGCGAACAGCAGCGTGGACACGATCCACAGCGCGATGATCACCTGACGCGGACACAAAATCAAATATCCGACCTCAGAGCAACCCAGGGGATTCTGATCATATATGATTTGTATATGAAGTGTATATAAGTATATATACCTATATATCAAACATATATAATAATATATATTCATATACCAGGTGTATCATTGGCCCCGGGCAGTTTCGGTTTTAGGCAGTCCCGCAACACACTATCTCCGTCTCTTTCTGGCTCGGCCAGACGCGTGAGACGGAGAGAGAGACGGAGATAGTGTGTTGCGGGACTGCCTAAAACCGAAACTGCCCGGGGCCAATGATACACCTGATATAGACCTATATATAGCTATGTAAAGTTATATATAGGTCTATATATACGTATATATACTCCAATTCATAAATATATATATGCATATATAACCCTATAACCTATTTATAACTTTATATAGCTATATATAGGTCTATATATGAACATATATTGTTATATATGTTTGATATATAGGTATTTATACTTATATACACTTCATATATAAATCATATATGATCGGAATCACCTTGGAAGCTTATATATCGCACGCCTTTTAGTGGTGAGCTCGTGTTTCGTTTTCCTATTCGCACTGCACCTCGTTCCTGTCGAATTTGACGCCCCATTCTGCCGTTTACACGTACTCTCCTCTCTCTCCCCTCTCTCTCTCTCTCTCTCTCTCTCTCTCTCTCTCTCTCTCTCTCTCTCTCTCTCTCTCTCTTACTCGCTGCATCCCTTTCGCTCGGAGGCAAATTGGTTTTGTTGGACGGAGCTATGGGGACGGTGCCTGCCCCCCCCCCTCCTCCCCTTTTTCCAAGGCCATCCTGCTGGGCCTGCGCCCCAACAACTATCTCTCCCCCGTGCCCTTCACGGAGAGAACGACGAAAGCGATATACGGCGTGGATTGTTTTTTGCCTTACCACTGCAGTATTCTACAGGGTGGTCCGTTTGCGCGCGGGACCCCCAGCAGCGCTGCAGGAGCACCGTGTGTGACGCGTGCCATCGGCGGCGGTCTATTGGAGAAAATTTATCGGACAAAATACCGCGCGGAACTGACAAAATTGTCGCAATGTTCAAAATTTTCTTTGCGTTCAAAACTTTTGATGCGTTTCAAAATTTTCAAAATGGTCAAAATTAATGCAGTATTCAAAATTTTCGCAATGTTACAAAATTCTTGCATGTTAAAAGTTTGTAATTTTTGTCACAATCCGAAAAAAAAATTCTATCTAGTGTAAGCCCCCTCCCTGCTGATGTGATGGGCGTTTTATCCTGGAATGCCCTTTATTTGCAGAGATAGGGACAAGAGACCGGCCGGGAGCGCAGGTGAGTGCAAACTGCCCCCGCGCGGCTCGTGGTTCAGGTCTCGCTAGCGGTACACCAGCGCGGGTCTGGTGGCTGTGGGATGCGGAGGGCTCATGCCCAGGGGTGGCCGTTTGGACCGGTGCCCAGCCCAGCCAGCCCAGCCCAGCCAGCCCGCCCTGACTATCACACTCCCGGGCCGGGCTGGGACACGACAACGACAACGTAACCGATCCCCCCCCCCCCCCCCAATCAAATCACAATGATCTGCACGGGAGCCAGCCGGCCATGCAAGCCGCCGGAAATGCAATTAATGGCCACCAGCGCTCTGGACCTCGACTGTTGATAAGAAAAAGTACGGCAGAGAGAGAGAGAGGAGAGGGAGAGAGAGAGAGGGAGATTGCGAGACGCGAGAGAGCGGGTGCCAAGTGGCATCGGCGAACGAGGCGAAGCTATGGGTACGGCCGTTGTCGGGGACAGGAATGGGACGCGACACCCTGATTTGGCATGCCATTCGGTAGACAGACAGGCAGACAGGCAGACGGACAGACAGACAGACAGATCGACAGACCGACACACACACGCACTGCCAGCCTCTGCCGCGTGCCGGGACAGCCCCTGCGGTCCGGGGGATGGGCCTGTCTGTCGCGCACGTGTGTCATGCGGGATGGCCTATCTCGGAGTTCGCAGGCGCTCCCGGCCGCTCCCGGCCCCAGCCACCCACAAGCAGAAGACAGCCGCTCATTAATTCGTCGTATCGCCCCGGCTCGCTCGAATAAACAGACACAACAGACAGGTGGACACGCTTGAGAAACAAGCACAACAGACAAGGGGAAAAAAAATCGCTCGCTTGACTAAGCGTTTCAAAACTGTTCGCTGAGTGAGCGAAAAATTCGTTGAGTCAGCGGAAAAATCTCGAGACTGGCTGAGCAAGCGCGGAGTCTGCTTATGTAGCGAACTTTTTTTTTTGACCGTGAGGTGAGTACGCTCTTACACGCGCATCACGGCATATATGGGCCCACCGCCATGTACACCTCACGGGGAAACAAGTGTTCGTATTTTCCCACTATATTACAGAAACCGGATTTGCTAACCGACCGAAGCACTACCTTTGCAGAGTGATCGAAATAATTTCTCGGATTAGTGAACTTTTTTTTTTGTTCCGTTGCTGATCATCACGGGATACAATTTTTTTTTATTGTGGTGACCCCTTCTGGCCCTCTGGTGGCGGCTGGCGGCGGCTCAGCCCCCCTCATTCCCAGACAAGGGCACGACAGCAGTCTATTCGGACAAGGCAGTGACGGCGTGGCCTTCCCAGAAGCTTTTCCACAAGGCGGAGGACGGAGGCGACCGCAGCTGGCGCTCCTCCACACTTCACGATCCAAACCGAGAATTTATGTTTTGGACCAAACACGTCTCTTTTTAATACTTTTTTTCCTTTTGACGATATCTTTAATGTTACTGTCAAACAGTTACTCTCGCAAAAGAAAAAGTCCTCGAAAGGAAGAGACGATTTTCTGGAAGAATATACCAGGTGAGTCAGAAACGCCGCGCACTCTCTGGGATACGCAATTCCGGATCGCACTATCTCCGTCTCTTTCTGTCTCGGCCAGACAAGGGCGCTCACACGGGGATCTGGGTGTTTAGCAAGTGCTACACCTAGATTTTCAAAATTGGGGAGGCAAGAGGGAAAAAGGGGGGGGGGTAGAAGGGAGGGGAAAAGGGAGGAAGGAGAGAGGGGAAGGAGGAAGGAAAAGGGAAGGGAAAAGGGGAGAAAAGAGAGGAAAGGATGAAAAAGGGAGGTTGGCTGCGTGAAAGGAAGGGAGTCCGGGGGTCTTGCTACACCTAGCCCAATAATTGTGAGCGCCACTGCGGCCAGACGCGGCCAGACAGAAAGAGACGGAGATAGTGCGTTACGGGATTGCCCATTCAAGAGAATGCGCGGCGCCTCTGACTCACCTGGTATAGCAGTGCAGTGCGAAGAGTGCGCAGAACGGCAACGCGCCGGAAATTGGAAAGCCGCGACGAGACAAGGTGTGCAGGCGAGTGAAACGCAGCCCATTGTGGCGGGGGGCGGCGCCAGCGGCGTAGCAGCGCCAAGGTGACTGCTATGCCTTATCGGCGCGTGAATTCAATTATGCCACGGGGGAGGGAAGGCCATCGGTGTAGAATGTGGTGAAGCTCTAAGTCCATTTGTGTACACTGCGGTGGTGCTCTGAGTCCATTGGTGTAGCTCTGAGTCGAGTGGTGTACACTGTGGTGTAGCTCTGAGTCCATTGGTGTAGACTGGGGTGTAGCTCTGAGTCCATTGGTGTACACTGTGGTAGCTCTGAGTCGAGTGGTGTACACTGTGGTGTAGCTCTGAGTCCTTTGGTGTAGACTGGGGTGTAGCTCTGAGTCCTTTGGTGTAGAATGTGGTGTAGCTCTGAGTCCTTTGGTGTAGACTGGGGTGTAGCTCTGAGTCCATTGGTGTAGACTGGGGTGTAGCTCTGAGTCCATTGGTGTACACTGTGGTAGCTGAGCCGAGTGGTGTACACTGTGGTGTAGCTCTGAATCCATTGGTGTAGACTGTGGTGTAGCTCTGAGTCCTTTGGTGTAGACTGTGGTGTAGCTCTGAGTCCTTTGGTGTAGACTGTGGCGTAGCTCTGAGTCCATTGGTGTTCACTGCGGTAGACTGTGGTGTAGCTCTGAGTCAATTGGTGTACACTGTGGTGCAGCTCTGAGTCCATTGGTGTACACTGTGGTGTAGCTCTGAGTTCATTAGCGTACACTGTGGTGTAGATCTGAGCTGCTTTTGAAATATTTTCCTTAAGGTGGCTACTCACCACGATGGTGGACTTCCGGTTGAACACCTTCCGGAATGCCATGGGGTGCCGGATGGCCAGGTAGCGGTCGATGCTCATGGCCGTGATGGTGAAGATGGACGCCGACACGGACACGCCTGCAGCACAGATAGACGGGCAGTTGATAGGGCGTGCAGACGGACAGACAGAAGGACAGACAGACAGACCAGGCCAGTCGCGATACGTGACCCCCAAGTTCGGGGCGTTGTGTTGCAGCACAGCTGCGCGGCAACGGGCATCTAGAGACCGCGGCCACCACCACCACAACAACAACAACAACATAAACAACAACAGAACACGCCCCACTACGTGTACAACTCGACCGGTCAGGTGATAAGTTCGGAAGAACGGCTACTGCTGCCGCATTACGATACACCGTTTGCAGCAAAAGGCTGCTGGAAATCGGAAGTTTTGAAATCGTTCAAAACCAATATTTTTTACTACACTTTTGTCGTCTTGAGACACATATAGCTGTTTTCATTTGAATTGACTGTTGCTGTTTGTGAACAAGAAAATCGTTCCATCACAAAACAAAATATACAGACTAACCGTTAAGAAAACGACGGCTGTTGCAAAGAAAAAAATTGCAGCAGATTGGTTGTTAATTTACAACAACTTTTTACCAATGTATGCGCCACGTGAATAAAAAAAGGGGTGTCTCAATAGGGGATAGAATTTTCACAAAATTCTCCGACATTGTCTCACGAATACTCGATACTTCATTTCTCCTCGACCTGTTTTTTTTTCTCCCCGCAAAATGTTGATACAGAACCTCATGTAACCTAATGCGACCTTGATCAACGTAACCTAAACTTTGTACATAAACCGATGTGACCTTGATAAACGTAACCTAACCTTGATACATAAATCTATGTGACCTTGATCAACGCTCCCTCGCACCGATCGCAACCGGGAAAAAAAAAACAATAACTCGGACTCGACCCAGCAGCTGGATGACGGAGATCGGGGAGAAAAGGGGAAGGGTGAGGGGGGGGGGGGGGGGGGGGGGGGCAGGCGTGACTCGAATCGGGACAGAATCGCAGGGTAGAGGAAGGAAGAGAGTGGTTCGCCTTCACCACTCGACTCAGCGCAAAGTTTGCGGGAGGAGCAAAAATATATGCACGGAAGGAAATGAAGGGCGAGGGAGGGGGGGGGGGGGGGTTCGGGCGGCGGGTCAGGGGTGCACAGAGTAGCTGTCATTTTATGTGGGGAAGGCAGCGAAGAAAAGGTCCTGGAGGCGGGCGGACTTCTGGCGGGCGGTGGGGGCGGACGTTGTGGGGCGGGAGTATATGCAGATCGGCAAGGGACGGTTTCGTCTGCTCAGCGAATGCCAAACAGGTGGTGGTGTCCGGGCCGGGTGCCAGTTCCTGTGCTTTCTGTTGCACTTTAAACCAAAACAAAAAAAAAAAAAGCGTGGGGAATCGAACCGCGGACCGTGACGGCGGCTCGAACGTGGCGGCGCTGATATCGTATCGTCTCGACTCCCTCATTCCTCCGGTCGTTCACACTCCGGACTCATAGGACTGTACGACGGCGGGAACAAAAGGGGTTCTCCCTTTCTACTGATTAAATAAAATTAAATACGACGAAAATAATTAAAGACGCGCGCCAGGGACAATGGCGGACACAACGCCGGCTCGTGACATAACTAGCCCTGCTCCAGAAACAAAAACAAGATGCGCAATCGGTGTGCCAGAAATGTCAGATGATTGAGCTAATTTTGGCACATTAGCTTCATGGCAGTCTGAAATATTTTTTTGGTAAAAAAACAAATAAATAAAATAATTCGTGGTATAGTTTTCAAGGGGCCACACTAAGTTAACTTTGAGCTGAAATCGATGGGCAGAGATGACTTGGGTTTGTTATGATGTCTGTCTCGCGGTGGAATATTCGAGGTGGAAACCGCTGCTCTGTTGTTGTCGGTCGGGACAGAACTCTTGTCTCTCCGGAGACATTCATAGTCTCCTTGAAAAGGCTGTCGCTAGCGGTCTCCGGGGGACGACGTCAGGCGTGGCTGATGCTCAGAGGTTTCATCAGGAACGGAGGACGGAGTGCCTGAAGGCAGCCGGGGCTGAGCGAGTGTGGCCAGCCGCGGCCACACCTGGGTAACATCAGAGTGAGAGGGCTGCGAGTGGCTGCGAGCTAAAGGAGGACAGGAACAAGTCAACCGTTGGACGGAACGACACGGGTTCCAATCATCCGCTTCCCCAGCCAGGAATAGACAGTCGAAATTATACCAAATCTATATCGATGGTGCCGAAATTTCGTCGAAGCTCGATTTTTTCATCGATTGTTTGTCGAATCGACAAAGAAAATCGACTTCCGATACCATTTCGATATCGAATCGACGGTGGATTACATCGATTTCCTTGAATTTGTAGATATCGAATCAACATCGAGTCGATATCGTTCCGACAGTCTAATCCTGGCTGGGTCGTCCAGGACTCGTGACGCACGATGGGATAAATGATGCGCAGATATGACGGAGAGGGAGATGGCGGGGGAGAAGGACAAGAAGTGGCGGCCACACGAACAGGAGAACGAGGACCGGGGTCGAGGGGTCGCCGGCCGAGGCAGGCTGTGGTGCCCGGAGTGCCAGGCCGGAGCCCGCCGGAGCCGGGACCGACCGGATGCCGAGGGGGTAACGACTTCAGGGTTCCGACAGACAGTCGTTGAGTAATCCGGGTAATCCGGGTAATCCAGGTAATCCGGGTAATCCAGGTAATCCGGGTAATCCAGGGTAATCCAGGGTAATCCGGAGTAATCCGAGGTATTCCGGGCCAGGGAATCCGGTATACGTCGGGGTAATCCGAGGTAATCCGGGGTAATCCGAGGTAATCCGAGGTAATCCGAGGTATTCCGGGTATTCCGGGTAATTCGGGGTAATCCGGGGTTATCCGAGGTAATCCGAGGTATTCCGGGTAGTCCGGGTAATCCGGGTAATGCGGGGTAATCCGGGTAATGCGGGGTAATCCGGGGTAATCCAATGTAATCCCAGGTAATCCGAGCGGGTCATCCGAGGTAATCCGAGGTAACCCGGGGTAATCCGAGTTCATCCGGGGTAATCCGGGTAATCCTGGTAATCCGTAATCCGACAGACACGATTTTTAGGAGTCGTTACCCCCTCGCCGGATGCCCTGCAAACTTTGGAGAGGGCGCTCCAACCAATGGGCCTCGTGCGTGGCCTCGTGCGGTACGACCCGTACGGCCGTTAGGCCCGGCCACTCCGGAGGAACACAAACACACCGGCAGCGCCGGCAGCGCCCGGAATTGTGGCGGCGGGGCTCCGGCCGCCCGGGTGTCTGCGGGGGACCGTGAGGCCGTGAGAGACGACTGTGGGCCGCCCGGAGAGAGGAGGGCCGGGGACCGGCGGGGACCCTCATCTGAATAGAGTGGCGGCCTATCTCTACGGGCCGGCCGCGGAAGCCGTTGGAAAAATACATGTCTCGCGGTACAGTGCCGTATGTTGGAGGCTCGGAGCTCCCAGACATGAGAGGGAGAGAGAGGGAAAAACTGTGTGTGTGTGTGAGAGAGAGAGAGAGAGAGAGAGAGAGAGAGAGAGAGAGAGAGAGAGAGAGAGGGGGGGGGGTGGGGGGGGTCGTGGGTCAGCGGTGACAGAAAAAGGAGGGGGCTCAGCGCATTCGACTCTCGTTTTTCCCGTCGGCCAGACGCCGACTCGCGAAGGACTTTCTTTGGGCGCACGACCATGTCGCCGTCGCCGGTTCACCACTCATCCCCCCTCCCCCCAACCCCCCAACCCCCCGGGCCAACGCGACCCCCCAGACCCCGGCCTTTGGCCCCCCGACCCCCCCGGACACTGGCGCGGCTACTTTGGGAGGCTTGTCGCGCGCCCGCCGGCCCGACTAATGCCCCCCCGACGACTCCCTATTAGGGAGCGCTGCTCACGGGGTGGGCGACCTCAGCCGACAAAGTGTGTGTGTGTGTGTGTGTGTGTGTGCGTTATTCCGAGCGATGAATTTTATGTTTATGTGTGATTTTCGGACGACGAGCCAGCCTGCTGTGCCATTCTACTGAATAACTGAGACCGGAGTGAGACAGCTTGACGCCATGATTTTAAAAAATGGAGTCATGTGATCACTTGTAAACGAAGTGGCGTGGTCGAAACGCGGGAATCCCTCGTCTCGACAGGCCTGGCCACCACGGACCTGAAGGCTGCTGAAGGCTGCTGAAGGTTGCTGAAGTTTGCTGGAGGCTGCTGAAGGCTGCTGGAGGCTGATGAAGGCTGCTGGAGGCTGATGAAGGCTGCTGAAGGCTGCTGGAGGCTGCTGAAGGCTGCTGGAGGCTGCTGGAGGCTGCTGAAGGCTGCTGGAGGCTGATGAAGGCTGGTGAAGGCTGCAGAAGGTTGCTGAAGGCTGCTGGAGGCATGAAGGCCCACGGAAAGGGCCCTCTATCCGGACCCTTACGGCCGTTGCACAGTCCATTCAAGATCCCCGCCATCACATGACGTCGTCAAAATCTTATCAGAGGGCTGTAAAACCCCAAACACTTCCGCGGCCCCGCTCACATCCCCTTAGCACCGCGTGACGTCACGGTCCGGTCAAATGGAACAGACTGGCGGCCATATGACCTCTGAGATCCCGATAGCAGCACAGCGCGCGCCACGTCAAACTGTACTTCAATTCCGCGACACCTCCGGTATTCGAACCCGCGGTGCGAACTCATCAGGTATTCGAAGCCGCGATACTGATCCAGTATTCGAACCCCGTCCCGCCTCCCCACGGCCAACGGGGAGGGGAACATAATGTAGCTCCACACCAACCCCGCCTCTGCCTTGGGCGCCCTGTGTTCATCCTTGTCGGGACAACTTGCAGAGTCTCTCCCATGACGCCGGGCCGACATCGGGCGGTCAAGATAAACAAACCGGTAATGGAGGTATTTGATGGTTTGTACACTACAAACACAAAGTTTGTTACGGACATTCCTCCTCCCCCTACCTTCCCCCTCTCTCTCTCTCCCTCCTGTCGTCCTACTCTTCTCCATCCCTCTCCTTCTCGTACTTTTACACAACATCTCACGCCACAAGCAGCCCTGTGAGCGACGTGCGCATTTGACCGAGCCAACAACAAATGAATTTCTGGAATGACAATTTAAGGCGTGTGCATTTTTCCCGTTTCTCATTCCAATTTAGGCAAACGGTTTCCCATAAAAGACAAAAGTTTGAGTAAAAGGGAAATTAAATACGTACAGCGAAAAAAATATTGGAAACATTCCCGACGGAATATAAATTACGTGCCGAAACTTTTTTTTTACGAGAGTTTTTGTTTACCTTTGTGTAGCTCCTCGCATTTACGCTCTTACTCTCTGTCTCTCTCTGTCTCTCTCTCTCTCTCTCTCTCTCTCTCTCTCTCTAATTATCATTTCCGACGGGTTCCAGCGGCATTTTGTCCTCCTCTTCACACTTAATTACGATTTATGGTGGCTCCCCTGCAGTATGGCGTGGTTTGCTCCCCTCTCCTACTCCCTCTCCCTTCCCCCTTCTCTTGCTCCTCCCCACCCCTT
>CM076256.1:6969279-6974279 GCA_038380765.1 Odontothrips loti | reverse complement strand
CGGATGTGATCACGTGTGGCTCTTCGACCTGCCCCAAACGACTCTTCTTCCCCCAAATCATGCTGCGCCACTTTTAGGGGTCGTTCCCCTTTAAACAGCGGAAGTGGGACAGTCTGTGACCCCTCCCTCCTCCCACCCCCTTCCCTCGCACTTTTTAGGATGTGGTGTAACCAAACATGAGCACGTGACCCGACGAGAGCAGCGCTTCTGTGACGCTACAAATTTGAAAAAAAAAATAATCAAGATGTCTGCCCGAATTCTCATTGAATTCAATCGTAATGCAACCGTCCGTGATTAAACAATTCAAAATCATTTTTTTTCTAAAGTGTTTACTTCTCATTTTTACTGTTTAATTTGATTTTTTTTAATCTCTACTGATTTTTTTTGATGTTTTTGAATGTGTACATTGATTCTTTTTGAATACCCCGTGATACAGAGGGTATGGGTATGCCCATTTGGGTGTTCCTCTTCCGGCGCTGGAGGGAAGGAACGAGTTCGCGGTAAGCTGGGCGATTCCTTGGTATTTTTTTTCGGAGAGAGTCGGGCACGGCTCTGGACAGTACAGTAACGGGAGTGGTGTGAGGTGAGGGGGGGGGGGTATTTGGTGGGGTTTACAAACCAGCCTCTGCTAAGCCATCAGCTCCCGCATCAGCTAGTGCGGGCCCCCAGCAAGTCGAATAACCCGTGCTTGCGCCTTGTGCTGCGTTGCTGCAAATAACCGCGGAGAAACTTTCGGCAGAGAACGGTTTTGTGTGAGGCGGCGGTGGTGCGCGTCGCGGAGGTGCTTCGATCAGGCGCGCCAACCCCCGCGGGAGCTCGCCACGCTTACGCGGTTCTATTTTTCAAATTTCGCGCGGGCAACGCGGCGTAGCGAAACGAAATGCAGAAGCAGCCGTCGGAGACCAGAACTTTTCTGACCTCGGCAGCCGGCGGCGCTCGAGGGCGGCGCTCGCTGGAGGCGCGCCCGCATTCCGACTGCAGGGGTTCACAGTCAGCACCACAAGTTTCACACAGACTGTCACTGGTTTTGGCTTCACAAAAATATATATATAAAAAAAAAGTTCGCTAAATATGCGCATTGATCCAGCGAATAATTCGCTAACCGAAACAAAAAAATCGATTAGTGAGCGAAAAATTTGCTGACACAGCGAAAAAATCTTGAGACGCGTCTTCAAAGGTCAGAAACCAGGTCAGGGTTCTCAAAATCGCTAATCCAGCGAATCTTTTTTTTTCGTGCTGCAACCAAATTTTCTACGCTTTCAAATCTAATAAAATTTACAAAACCGAAAAAAAAAAAATATACCGACTCTGATGCATCCAGAAAATCTCCAAAGAAACCTTTAATCCTGAATTCATTTTTTTTTGCAGTGCTCACCCTGGAAGTACGCGTGCAGCATGCACATGCCCTCGCCGTAGATCCACAGCTTGGTCACGTTCTGGCCCACGGCCATGGGCATGCAGATGAGCGTCACCAGCAGGTCGGCGAACGACAGGTTCACCAGGAAGTAGTTGGTCACACTGCAACATTAACGAGAACGACATGAGCGGAGACAGTTCCGCAAACACTGAAACTTTAACAGGAGTGCCGCCGTCATCAACTAAGGCGGAGAGAGAGAGAGAAAGAGAGAGAGAGAGAGAGAGAGAGAGAGAGAGAGAGAGAGAGAGAGAGAGAGAGAGAGAGAGAGAGAGAGAGAGAGAGAGAGAGAGAGAGAGAGAGAGAGAGAGAGAACATCAGACATGTACGGCGACAGGTGCTTGTGAAAGAGAGAGGGGGAGGGGGGAAATGGGGGGGGGGAAGGAGGGGGAGGGAGAGGGAGGGAGCACACATCCGCATTTTGGATTCAGCGCACACGTAAGACCGCTGAATGAAAACGTCCCAGAACTACGATATATCAGCAGCAGCGGGGTGCGATCTCTATCGCCTCTTTCCCCCCTCTCTCTCTCTCTCTCTCTCTCTCTCTCTCTCTCTCTCTCTCTCTCTCTCTCTCTCTCGCTCTCTCTCCCCTGTCAGCAGCGGTGTACATATTGCCGCCTGTCGGTCTAGGCCCGTGGAGCTCATCACCGATCCGGCTCCCCAGAGCGCCCGCGGATCCCAGGGTAGGCAGACCCGCAACACACCGGTGTCAGAAGGTTGCCTACCCAGCAGGCGTCCACACTGCCGAGGTAACAGTACGCCACTGTCTCTGTCTCTGCCGATCTTAATCCCTCTTCTCTGCCTTTCATCCCCTACTACTTCTCTCTCTCTCTCTCTCTCTCTCTCTCTCTCTCTCTCTCTCTCTCTCTCTCTCTCTCTCTCTCTCTCTCTCTCTCTCTCTCTCTCTCTCTCTCTCTCTCTCTCTCTCTCTCTCTCTCTCTCATTATCCTCAGACTGCTTCTTCGACCTTCACTGCGACTAATCGGCACCTTTATTCTCCCGCTCCCCTCCACCCTCTCTCTCTTCCTTGCGCCATCCCCTCCCTCTTCCTGCCCCTCCTCTCTCATCCTGCTCCTTCCTCTTTCTCTCAGCGCCCCCCCTCCCCCCCGAAGGCAACCGCTCGCCTCAATCAGGCTCTAAACCTCACCCTTTCTACCCCATCATCTCTTTGCTCCCGGCGAATTACGAAAATCGCTCGTTTTTCTCACCCGCGACTCCTCGACTCGACTCACACAGAGACGATTTCAGAAAATCTTTAATTTTGTTTGTTCATTTGGTCTAAAATGGCTGGCCGATATGTACAGCAGAAAACGGGCGGGACTCGAACCTGGGGCCGCGTGAGGGATCCAGGTCCGAAAAGTGGGAGTGAGAGAGAATAGAAGGGAAGAGAATAGAAAAGAGAAAATGGGTCGACGGTGAAAGGGGTTAGAGTCTGCCGTCCGCTTGGCTGCCATTCAAACGAAATCACTCGAAAGAGGTCCTGACAGGATGCCGTAAGGGACACACACAGACACACACACACACACACACACACACACACACACACACACACGAAACACTGCAAGTATTTCTTTACTCCCTTTTTTCAGCAAATCCGTTTCAAACTTTCAGACTCTATTGCACACCAGAAAACCGTATAATTGACGTTGATTCTGGAGAGCGTTTATGTCAAGAGAGGATGCGATTGGACTGTTTCAGAGCTGTTGGCCTTGCGGGGGGCACGCGCATCGGCTCAGCGAGAAAGACACTTTTCTTCGTCTCCTCCCCGCTTATCCCTCTGAAAATCCACCCCTCCCACCGCCACCGCAGCAGCAGCAGCAGGGTTGCAGAAGCGGCTGAAGCAGCAGCAGCAGCAGCAGCAGCAGCAGTGGTAGTGGCAAACCTTCAACCGAAAGACCGGACGAAACTGTGATGGAGCATCAGTGATGATTCACCACTCACGAGCCCCAATACTGGGCAGCGATCAATGACTTGTTCATTCTAAGTGCCTTCTAACTAACACGCAGAAAAATGATTAGTTGTCACAACGAATTAGTTCGTAGATTTTGACGCAAGCTCCATATTTAGTTGTGAGAACTAAGATTTCGTTGGGACAACTATGAGTCAGTTGCGTCGGCAAAAAGTCAGAGGCGTCAGCGAAAAGTAATTTTTTTCACTTATTGCTGACGCAACTGACTTTTACTTGTCCCAACGAAATCTTAGTTCTCACAACTAAATATGGTGCTTGCGTCAAAATCTACGAACTAATTCGTTGTGACAACTAATCATTTTTCTGCGTGAAGAGCAAAGGTTTAGGTCCTCTGCTTTCAGCAAGATGATACCTCAAAACACTAACACTATAGATCAAAAATAGAAACACCAACATTAAAGCTAAATTAAAGTTTGTGGTGTCAGCTAGCTTTTACTCCCGATGAGGAAGCTGAGAAGACGTAGCGAGTGCGGCAAACTAATAATAATAATAAGATGGGATGGCATCAGGGGGGACCCGTGAGTGGCTGGCTATGTCTGGCTGGCTGTTTCGGGCCGCATTGTCACGCATTCGCTCGGGTCGCATTATCGTGCGCCGAGGCGAGCCCAGCGAAGCCCAGCCGAGTCACCCGAGGTGGCAGCCGAAGCCGACCCGCTTATGTTCTTTCCTTATCAAATATCTTCGGCTCTCCCCTATGACGCACACAAACTTTCTAAAATCGCATCAAAAGATAAGTTCTGCTTTCAAGACACATAAAGAAGACTTTATTTTCATCCCTTTCCAAACCCTTCAGAAACCAGAAAACATTTAGAGTTGGTATCATCTGCTTCCTATTTAAATGGAGATTTAATTCCCCCCCACCCCATTTTTTTTTTTTTTTTTTGTTGGTATGTGCACCGCCTGTAAAACTTGCACCCGCTCGGCCGAGGTCCCGGCTCTGCTGTCTGCTGACGAGGCGAGGTGGCGCTGATGAACCCACCGCAGACTGCGAGTGGTGCGAATTCTAAACACCCGGTTTGGAGTGAACGCGTGCTAGAGGCCCGGGAGGGGGCAGCGGAGGCGGCGCGGCTAGCGCCCCCTGGCGGCGGTGGCGGCGTAGCGTTAGGCTGCGACTGAATTATGCAATGCTTCTCCAGCCTTTAATTTGGCTCCGGGCGCTAATTCCTGTAGGAGCGAGGGAGACGTACGGATGACGAGCGCGGCTGCGGCGGCCAGGTGAGAGGGTGAGGGAGACAGAGTGCTGCCTGCCGGGTAGTGTTTTTGAGCTCGGGAGGCCGAGAGTGGGAGTCTGTGTCGTCCGTGTGCCCCGCTCTGGCCGCTCAAGAGAGTTATGATAAGAGATTGCGGTGTGGGGGCGGCGCGGCGCGGCGGGGGGGGGGGGGGGGGGGGGGGGGTCGAGTGAAATTGTCGGTCGGTCCGAGTCGCGTCGCGGCCTCACCGCCGCGCTGAAGGGCGCGGGGGCAATCACGGGCCGACGGGGGCTGCGGGGGGCTGCGGGGGCCTGCGGGGGCTGCGGGGGCTGCGGGGGCCTGCGGGGGCCGCGGGGGTTGCGGGGGCCGGTGAGGGCCGACGGGGGGGGGGGGGGGGGGGGGGGGGGGGGCACGCGGGTCGGCGGGG